>JAHIAM010019106.1:0-14323 GCA_021605205.1 Aegilops longissima
CAGCCCCGACCTACTGAAAGAGGTGAGCAGCCGGGCCCGTCCGCGTCCCAGCAGTGGAGGTCGGCGGCGTGCTTAGATCGGCGCCGCCGGGTAGTCGCCATGAGCTCTTCGGATCACGATGGGCGCGAAGAACCCGGCAGTGAAGAACTTCGTGAGCGTTGGTTGCGCCTTTGGCGAGGTCCGGTGATGGAGGCGGCACAAGTTGAAGGTGGCCATCAACCTCGAGCGCCTGACTGAGCTTGACAATCACGGCAGAGGCATCCTCGCGACCTCGCGTGAGGCCTGCTCGAGCCTTGGAAGAAGCCCGGAAGCTAACTTGCTTGGCGCGATCGCAAGCGCTTCGTGGGAGCTCCAAGCTGGAGCACCTCCTTGGAGCAGCGGTGGAAGCGCGCCAAGCCACCCTTGCATCGATGGGGGATGCTGCGAGGAGGAAGAGATCTGAAGCGTGAGAAGCGGCCTTTGAAGCTATGGAGGCGCAGCCTTGAGCAGGCGGTTGGAGAGCGAGGGAGCGCCAAGTCGCCCAAGCGGAGGATGTTTGTCACATCCCGGATAGACCATGCATTAGGGTGTGCATCATGTTTAAATTTCATCTGAATTTGAAATGGGAAGGCGAAACCCAGAACCCCCTTTAAAAACTAGGGTTTACTAAAATTTATTTCAATGAATCGAAATGCCCTTCAAAATGCTCATCCTCTTTGTTTGGGTTGAGAACCCATGTCAAGGAGGTGCACCATTTTCTAGGTCACCTAAGGGTTCTAGAATTAATCCACAAGTTTTGAAATGAGCATTTCAAATTATGAAAAATATTTTAAATGTTCAAAAATTGTCGAACTAAAATGTTTCATGTTGGGAATATTCCAACAAGTGACCGAGAGCATTTTGGTAATTTTTGAAATAGTTTTGGTATTTTTAAAACCCATGAAGTTGAGAAAATAGAAAAACTTAAAAAAGAAAAACACATGCATGGCAGCCCTTGACGGCCAATGATAGCGCAATGGCTATAGCTCACGGCAACAAGCCACTTGATCACCGGCAATGGCCAGCCGCCACCTTGCTAGCCGCCACCGCCGCCCTCGCCGCCGCCCGCCTGGGCGACCCAGCGTCGTCGCCCGACCCCGGACACGTCGCTTTCCCCCCCGCCCCCTCTCTCTGCTCCCCCCTGGCTGGCCATCATCGCAGCGCCACCGTCGGCGCCGTGCTCCCCCATGTCCACGCTCCTCCCGCCCATGTCCAGCAGCTCCTTGCACCCATTACCTCTAACTAGCGGGTCCCTCGCCCTAAGCGCCCGAAGCCACTACGCGCACCTCGTAGAGCTTGGAGCATGGAGATCCCCATCGCCGTCGCGCCGCATCAGACCGCCCCGACAGCCGAAGCTCTCCACAGGTTCACCGTGAGCACCTACTCCCTGTCCTCTCGCTCTCTTCTTCTTGCACCTAGGCGCCACGTTGATCACCGAACCCACCGCGCGGGCTCGTCGCGGCAGGCTCCGGTCACCTCTGACTCGCCACTCGCTCGCCTCACCACGCCCCAGCAGGCCTAAGCATGCACTTCCGCGCCTCGCCAGACCCTAACAACTAATTCGACATCACAAGGCCCGGCCGCCGCCCAGGCTTCGTGCATGGTGCCAACTCAACCATCGACCAAGCTAACTCCACCACTAACTTGGCTCACCTCCGACTTCACGTGGGTGCTCCCGCGCTCCATTTAGTGCGAAAAGTGCAAAAGCACTTTGCTCACCTTGGCCCCGGCCTCGGCGTGACTGAGCCGATGAGTTGACCGTCAAGTGGGCCTGTTGGCCGTCTGAGTCAATGCGGTGGGGCCCTCGACTAAACTAATTAGGATTAGTTCTAATTACTTAAATTAGTTAAACTAACCACGACATGCGGGTCCCCTTTAGTCGGTTGACTGGGACCCGTTGACCTGACGTCCGCTGACCTCATCTTGTGCACTAATTCAAATTCTGGAATTATTTTTATATAGTAAATTCAGAATATAATTCAAATTTCAAATGCTTATAACTTTTATTCTATAACTCCAAATGCAAAGATTTATATATGAAAATTATCAGAAAAATACACTCTATCCATTGGTACAGGTTTCATGCATGTTAAAACAAGTTAACTATGCTGAATAATCAGATTAGATTTTGCACCATTAGGCCTAACTCAAATGAGCTATCATTTGAACCTTTGATTCAAATGAGTTCATCCCTGTCCTTTCAACTTGCATTAGCCAACACACATCCATATTGCCATGTCATAGCATGCATCATATTGTTGCATATTGTTTGTATGTTTATTTGGTGTGTTTTCATGATAGGTTACTTGCGAAGATAACCTCGATTACCCATCGAAGGCGGTTCTCTACCCAGTTCCATCGAGCAAGCAATTCATTGATCATTCGATACAAACCCATGTTCTACTTCTGCTCGTTTCTTGCATTAAGACAGCGATTCAAGCTGTTGTGTGCTCGGTAGTTGAACCCACTTCCTTTGCATGACTGTCATTGCCAGATAACTAGATGAAACCCACTAGTATGTGTAGGAGTTGATTGAGCCATGTTTGTGATTCCTACCATGCTTTGCTTGCTATGCTTAGAGTTGTGTAGGTCGGCTCATCGGGATGATGAGCTGGAGTGAAAGGTTGTGTTGGTTCGAGTGAAAGTGTTGAACATGATTTGGTAAAAGGTATCGATGAGAGGCCATGTAGGAGTACATGGTGGGTTGTTTCATTGAAGCCGAACTTAGGCGAGATCTGTGTTTGTGATCCATGAATCAGATTACTACCACACATTGGGATCCTTAATTGACCCTCTAAACTTCTTAACCACCCCTGTTCATAGTCAGGGAGTTGCAAGTAGTTTACGGTGTTTGTAGCATCTTTGGGGCGCACCTTTACTTGCTGACCTTAGGGGTGGGTTGTGTTGCGGTAGGCACGTGCCCGGTGTGCAGAGTGCCGTTTGGTATCTCGGGAACCCTGCACACATCGTTCAGGGCTGTATGGAAACCTCGGCGGACTCCTGCGGATGGAACCGAATAGGCGATACACTGGACTAGGGACTTGAGTGTTTAGGTAAGTGGGCCGACACCACGTTGAGGCTTCGCTTGAAGGTTGCAGTACATGTCGTGTATAGCGGCGATAAGTGGTGAGCGTGTGTGAAGAAGTATACCCCTGCGGGGTTAAATATGATCTATTGAATAGCCGTGTCCACGGAGAAGGACTTCGGGTTACCTATATCGGTTCATAGACAAGTAAATGGATACTACTAAAAGCCTCAAGATAAGTGTGAGTATATGGATGGCCCTCTCGGGGATGACGAGAGAGGATCCACGGTGGAGTATTGTGATGGTGATTAGTGGACTCGTGTATGCGACAAAATGCTTTACAAAGTGTGTCACGTGGGATAAGCTTAGCCAAGAGTCAAAGGCGCTTCTGCAAATAACTCCCTCCCTTCCTTGAGAATGTGCATGTATGATAGGATTACGTGGTAAGACTTCTTTGAGTACTTTGGTACTCATGTTTGTAATCAATATTTTTAGAGGACTATACCACCCTCAAGCAGTTCTATGTAGATGTTGACTTGACGAGTAAGCTAGCCACCCGGTGGCGATCTAAAGACTTGTGAAGGGCCATTGTAGATAGAAAGGCTCCAACAAGCTTTCTTTCTTTCTAGAGTGCTACTCGAGACATAATTGCTTCCGCATGTGCTTGTATGATTGTATGACTTGAGTGTTGGGTCATGTGACCCTACGTATGACTATGTTATGTATGGCTCCTCGGAGCCACTTAAATAAAGTACTTGAGTTGTAGAGTTTTGTTGTGATGCCTTGTTGTATTTACTCATATCGGGCATATTGCGTGTATGATTAAAATGCTTGGTATGAGTGGGATCCGACAATCTAGTTGTTTATCCTTGGCAGCCTCTCATATGGGAAATGTAGTCTCGTGCTTACGGCGATAGTAGTCCTTCTGCCGGTTCACGGAGTCACCTAGCCCAGCACTCTTGCTTGGACACTTGTGGCGGCATGTGATTCATTTAGTTCTATATACATCCCTTGAAATGTCGCGGTGATACTTGGAGTCTGCCTAACTGCTCGCCGGGATTAGGAGTCCGTTAGCCATTCTCACCGAGTTCATCGTTGATGCCGACATGCTCGAAGTGTTTCATGTATCTGTCCCCATAGGTTAGTGCGCTTTGGGTTCCACGACTAGCCATGTCGGCCGGGTTCTTTGTCATGTGGATGCTAGCGACACTATCATATCGTGAGCAAAAAGCTAAGCGGTCCGGGCCATGGTAAGCGACACCGTAGAATACCGTGCGTGAGGCGCAAAGTGATATGAGGTGTTACCAGCTAGGTCGATGTGACTTGGAATCGGGGTCTGCGTTGGTATCGAGGCGAGGGCTGCTGTGGTCCGTAAAGCCAAACTGGTGAAGTTGAGTCTAGAAATGCTTTAGTTATATGTAGGGAATTGATTGTGGGAGGAGCGTAAGGCTCTTTTACTCCTTTACCTTATGCCCTCGATGGGTCATCCTCTTCTCATTCGGCGTGGGTTTAGGACTAGGCTCTCTTTTCTCTATCAGTTCACGTGTTACTAATCCGTAGTACCTTATAGGATTGTTGGTTACATCCTCGATTCGGTGCTACTAAATTTTAGTATGCTATCATTTGAACGAACCTTGATATGATGTTGTTGAGTGGTTTTGCAAATCTGATTTTGAATGTCTCAATTTTGATTTGAGCATTTGAGATGTTATCTGCGATTTTCCAGAATTCTAATGCCTTTGCATTATGGTGTGCTTCGGATGGCCACCGTTCCCAGAACCAAGTGGTTACTTGACCCTTGCATTGATTGTGCGGTCCCAGCCATGTTAGTTAGGGTGATGATTGAGGCTGGTTATCGATGGTATCCAATATCGTCGAGGAGCGGTTTAGGGATTTCAATCAAAGCCAATACCTATCGGTCGGTTTATCCATCTTACCCGGACTCTTGAGCCACTTCCTTTTTCTTATGGGCTGGAATCACTATTGGAATATCTGCAAGATGCAGCCTATTCCATGATGACTATTATCGAGCGAAGCGCTTTGCTAAGCAACCGGTTCCGCTAATGCGCATCTCTTCACAGGGCATGGCTACCTTGAGGTTTGTTGCGATGCCTCCCGAGGTCACTCCTTCGCACTACTCTTGAGTTGCTGAGGACAAGGACCGTGAGCAACCTTGCGTATGGAACTATTTAATGCCGTTCGACCTTTGGGCTACTCGACTAGGTTTGCACTGGTGCAAGCCGGATGTTGGACTTGAGAACTTGTACCTGTTGGGATGCCCGGACTTCATGGAGTGGGCGAGGTTGGAATCACTCCCCTCGTGGGCCTCTTCCCACCGTTTGTGGGTCCACGGCCACATCAGGTCCTTATGGTCCCGGGCCCCACGGTTTGTTTGGGACGATCATGTTCCACTTCAGTCAGGTGGTGACTTTATGAGGGACTACTATGGGTGCACGAGATAGTAGTATATTCCTAGTATGGTAATGGTTGTGTTTCCACCGTCTGCGTGACTCGTGGAATCGACTTAGGTGAATCGTTAGGAAGTGTAGAAAAATAATGTATAGGAGTTGGAATGCTTGGATGAGATGTAAGCCTTTCCTTATAGTTGTACTCCGTCGGGCTTGCTAAACTATGAATGGTGTGTATGAGGATGGTATATATATATATATGGCAGTTTTATATTACCATGTCATACGGATGAACATCTACGCATTCCATCTGTCCATTACCTTCCGCACTTCCTTGTTAAATTCTGCCATCTGGTTTAAACCTTTGCTTTGTCTCCCGGGATGGTCAACACCAAATCTCCGCTACTCGGGCGAGGGGAAGCGATGCAACCCAATGTGAATGCATAAGCCATCTTTGGGAGGTGATCTTTGAGCGAGCATAATAAGCCTGAAACCAAACGCTTATTGGGGGATTGAACAAAAAACACGCCGACCAAGCGATGGGGTTTCACTCAATGATTTTCAAGCTATATCCTCCAAAATTCAAATGTTCGTCGAGCCTCTCGGGAGATGATTAACTCCCGGATATCCACCAAAGGCTGCGTTCCGCCAATGTGGTGAGGGACAAAGTTACCTTTGGCCTATCATCTGGAAGGTCTGCCGGTCTCGGTGGGAAAACTATGAGCTATCGTCCGGTTTGGACAAGTTACCACTTGGGATGAATTGATTCCGCCTTTAGCACCATATTCGGAAGGTCTTATGGACATAAGCGGAGGTTTGCGTTTCACCCAAAGGCGGTGACGGTGGATGCCTCTGACCGTGAATTTGGGAGGTTAACCGTTATGCTCGAAGGTTTCTACCGATGCTAAAAGCGGCGAGGTTTAAGGGACTTAAACACTTAGAGATCTCCGTCTGCATGAATGTACCTCCCGAAGCTAGTCAATAAGGCTATCGGGCGGGAAAGGGGATTGAGGCTTCATAAACATCGTGATTGGATCGTCATCCCTCTGGATCGAAGCGCGGGTTTGGGTCCAAATCTGGCTCTACCACCCAGTACCCGAGGCCATCCTTGGCGCCTCGCCCCAACCAAAGTATTTTCCACCCAAGACATATGGAGGTCCAACTGCTAATGTTGCTTACAAAATGTGATCTTGCTTCAAATGTGGAGAGCGGGCCACTATATTAAGTGTCCCAGAACAACCCCAATCAAATTTGGAAATCTTGGCGCGGCAAAAGGGGAAAGATGCCCTATGCTAAATTGCCACCTGTGGCCATGTCAACTATGTCTCTTTGAAGAAACCTTGAGGATCAACGTGGGTCCTCGATGCGCTCCTTGTTAATTGCCATCCCAAATTTTTCTTTATCTTTGGAGCATCTCATTCATTTATTTAAAGGAAACTATGCCAAACCACCCACATTACGTGACATGCCTACCTCCATGGAAATTCAAACTCCACGTTCTAGATGGCAAACCTCTAGAATAAGTCATGGGAATGAAATTCTTGTCGGATTAGTCTTTCTTGCATCTCTAATAGCTCTCAAGTCCTGGGACATAAACATCATCTTGGGTATGGACTGGATGTCACCCATTATGCTAAGATTGATTGCTCTACTAGGCTTCAACTTACCCATCCGGGCAAAAGCGGTGGATGTTTTAACCCAGTGTCTAAGCCCGACTTTACTCATAAATGCCAACCCCTTCGGATCTGAAGATATTCCGGTGGTCCGTGATTTCCGGATGTCTTTGGAGGAAGCCGGTGTTCCACAGCGAGGGATGTCGAGTTAATGATAGATCTTATTCCGGAACCGTCCCAATCTCTAGAAGACCTTATAAGATGGCACCCTAGAACTAGCTCTTCCCGATGAGTCCTTGCAAAAGGTTTCATCCGTCCTAGTTCATCTCCATGGGCTTGCCCTCCTCTTTCAAGAAGAAGGATGGTCGGATCGGATGGTTGTAGATTACCAAACCTTCAATTTGGTCACTATCAAGAACAAGTATCCGCTCCCGGGATCAACGACACATTAGATCCCATTTGGGTCCTCGATCTTTTCAAGATGGATTTGAGGTTGGGCTACCATCAAATCAAAATCAAACGGGACATTCCTAAGCGGCCTTTGTCCTCGTTACCTCTGAGTACCCGTCATGTCCGGTTTAACCAATGCTCCGACCACCTTCTCTCGGTTAATGAACTCAATCTTCATGGAGTATTTGGATAAATTAAAGGTGGTATACCTCGATGATATACTCATCTACTCAAGAATGAGGAAGAACATGCGAACATCTAAGGCTAGTATTGATGAAACTTGAGACCCCTTTATGCCAAATTCTCTAAGTGTGAATTCGGTTCAGTGACCTATCTAGGACATGTAATCTGGTAAGGGTATTCTTTGTCAATCGGCGAGTTCAAGCCGTCCTTGGGAACTCCACGAATGGTCAACAAGTTGGATTCCTCGGTTTAGCGAGCTATTGCCGCCCGCAAATAAATTTCTCTAAAGTTGCTAAACCTCTGAACTCCTCAAGAAAGATAAAGTTGAATGGGCCAACAATCCGAGATCAGCTTTCGGGCGAAAAGGCGCGACATCTCCCGTCTTGTTCCAAGTTTCTCTAAGGACTTTATTATCTATTGCGGCCTCGCGACAAGGACTAGGTTGCATACTCATGCAAGATGTCATGTGATTGCCTCCTTCTCGGGATTCGTCCACATGGGATAACTACCCACATGATCTAGAGCTTGCGGTGGTTCATGCACTCAAAACCGCGACATACCTTGGGTAATCGTTAAATCTTGATCACCAAAGTCTGAAATATTCTTCACCCACGGTTTGAATCTCGGGCAAAGGCGTTGGGTGAATGTTGATTTCGACTTAGGAATATCTTACCCCAAAAAGCCAATGTCATGGTGCGCCTAATCATAAATCTTATTGTAACAATCGGTGTTACAACAAAGTCAACCAATTCTCCAGAGGAATTTCGTAAGCTTAATCTTCACATTGTTCCCGAGGTTCCCCCAGTGGCGAAACGACCTCCGGATCGAATCATAGCTGCTCGGCGGTATGATGAGGATATCCGGATCGGAGAACATCGCTAAGCGGGGCTGCTAAATGTTTCTCCATAGGGACGAGGTGTTGTCTTCTTTGAAAACCTTAGTGGTTCCCAAGAAACAACATCTGAAATTGATCCTTAAGGGCTCATGACTCTCCTCTCACCATTCATCCGGTAGTACTAAAATGTATCAAGATCTCGCGAGTTTTGGTGGACTAGGATGAAGAGAAATCGCTCAATACATTGCTAGCTCGGTCGTTCGAGTAACGAGCATCACCTTTTGGTACCCTTCAACTTTGGAAATTCCGAATGGAAATGGGATAAAATCGGTATGGATTTCATTCGGGTTTCCGGGACCAAGAGAAATAACGCTATCTTCGTTGTGTTGATCGTCTTTCCAAAGTAGCCCCCTCCGTTAGTGGAGTATAACGCTAGCCACTAGCTGATTTGTACATCTCTCGAATAGTGTCTCTTCGGTGTTCTTGGAATTAACTTTCGGAGTGGGTCTCTTCACCTCTCGATTTTGGAAAGTTTCCAAAGCTATAAACTTCGTCTCTCCTTTAGCACCTTTCCATCCCCAATCAAGTGGTCAGAGAGCAGTCAATCAAATCCTAGAGGATATGCTTGAGCACATCTCTTTCGGCATGAATTGGGAAATGCCTTCCATTCGCGGTTAAGCTTATAACAATAGTTATCAAGCCGCTTGGGCAACCCTTGAAGTTCTTTATGGGCGAAAATGTGAGCCTCTTAACGGTGAGAAACCGGGAGAGACAACTCTTTGGCCGGATATGATTCGGGCGGAAAAGCGAGTTCGCGTTGTTGTGAAATTGAAAACCCCAATCTCGTCAAAAGCCAATATGATAACATAAGCCTATGGCTTATGAAATTGGCGAACTTACCGGTTACTCCTTTGAAGGAACCCATCGATTGGTATTAAAACAAGTTGGCTCCTCGTTACATTGGACCCTTCGCATTCTTGCCAAGCAGGGAATTGCCTACCAATTGGAACTACCTCCGCCTTTCCAAGGTCCATGATGTCTTCCCGTTTCCCAACTCGGCGTTGCTTCTCGGATCCTATCCGTGGGTGGACCCGCAACGATCTGAAGATAACCTCACCTATCGAGTACCCGTTCGTATCCTCGATCAACCGGGTACCACTCGGGTCGATATCAAGTTTCTAAAGGTTCAATGGTCGAACCATTCCGAGCAAAACAACTTGGGAAAGGGAGGATCGTCTTGACGAGTACCCACCTTTTCCAACGATCCTAAATCTGGGGAGATTCTTTTGAGTGGGGTGAGTTGTCACATCGGATAGACCATGCATTAGGGTGTGCATCATGTTTAAATTTCATTGAATTTGAAATGGGAAAGGGAAACCCGAACACCCCCTTTAAAGAACTAGGGTTTACTAAAATTTATTTCAATGAATCAAATGCCCTTCAAAATGCTCATCCTCTTTGTTTGGGTTGAACCCATGTCAAGGAGGTGCACCATTTCTAGGTCACCTAAGGGTTCTAGAATTAATCCACAAGTTTTGAAAGGCATTTCAAATTATGAAAAATACTTTAAATGTTCAAAATTGGAACTAAAATGTTTCATGTTGGGAATATTCAACAAGTGACGGGAAACATTTGGTAATTTTTGAAATAGTTTTAGTATTTTAAAAACCTAACAATTCGAAAATGAAAAACTTAAAAAAAGGAAAAGCTTACATATTCAGGCCCCCCGGCCAATGACCACCCTTTGGCTGGCTAGCCGACAACAATGCCCGGGAGTTGCCCAGCCTTGGTGGCCGCCCCCCCTCCCCTTGCCCTTGGGCCCCGCGTCGCCCGACCCGGACCGTCGCTTCCCCCCCCTCTCTCCTCTCCCCCAACCCCGGCGCCGCCATCGGCCCCACCTCGGGGTGCTCCCCCCCGCTCCTCCCCCTGTCCGCAGCTCCCGCCCCATTACCTCTAACTAGCCAGGTCCCGCTTCGCCCTAAGCGCCCAAGCCACTACCGCACCTCGGGAGCTTGGGCCCGGGGATCCCCATGCGCGCCCCCATCAAGCCCCGACCCGGGCTCTCCACGGTTCACCGTGAGCAGCTACTCCCGTCCTCTCCGCTCTCTTCTTCTTGCACTAGCAGCGCCCGTTGATCACCGAACCCGCCCGGGCTGTGCCGGCGTCCGGTCACCCTAAACTCGCCACCGTCGCCTCCCCCCGCGCCTAACATGCACTTCCCCGCCTGCCCCTACAACTAATTGACATCACGAGCCCCGGCTTGGCCTTCGCGGTGCCAACCATCGGCCAATAACTCCACCATAAGCGGCTCACCTCCATTCACTGGGGTGCTCCCGCTCCATTTGGTGGGAAAGTGCAAAGCACTTTGCTCCGGCCTTTGGGCCTGCCCGGTGACTGAGGCGATGAGTTGACCTGTCTGGGCCCTTTGACCGTCAGTCAATGACGGTGGGGCCCTCCCTAAACTAATTAGGATTAGTTCTAATTACTTAAATTAGTTAAACTAACCCGACATCGGGTCCCATTCGGTTGACGGGGCCCCTTGACCCTGCGTCCGTGACCTCATCTTTGGCACTAATTCAAATTCGGAATTATTTTTATATAGTAAATTCGAATATAATTCAAATTTCAAATGCTTATAACTTTTATTCTATAACTCCAAATGCAAAGATTTTATATGAAAAATTATCAGAAAAATAACTCTATCCATTGGTACAGGTTTCATGCATGTTAAAACAAGTTAACTATGCTGAATAATCAGATTAAATTTTACCATTAGGCCTAACTCAAATGAGCTATCATTTGAACCTTTGATTCAAATAGTTCATCCCTGTCCTTTCAACTTGCATTAGGAAACACATCCATATTGCCATGTCATAGCATGCATCATATTGTTGCATATTGTTTGTATGTTTATTTGGTGTGTTTTCATGATAGGTTCGCAGAAGATAACCTCGATTACCCATCGAAGGGGTTCTCTACCAGTTCCATCGGGCAACAATTCATTGATCATTCGATACAAACCCATGTTCTCTTACCTCGTTCTGCATTAAGACAACGCGATTCAATGTTGTGTCTTTGCGGTAGTTGAACCCCCTTTGCATGACTGTCATTGCCCGTAACTAGATGAAACCCACTAGTATGTGTGAGTTGATTGAGCCATGTTTGTGATTCCTACCATGCTTTTGCTTGCTATGCTTAGAGTTGTGTGGTCGGCTCATCGGGATGATGGCGGAGTGAAAGGTTGTGTTGGTTCGAGTGAAAGTGTTGAACACGATTTGGTAAAAGTATCGATGAGAGGCCATGTAGGAGTACATGGTGGGTTGTTTCATTGAAGCGAACTTAAAATGAGATCTTTGTTTGTGATCCATGAATCATTACTACCCACATTGGGATCCTTAATTGACCCTCTAAACCTTAACCACCCTGTTCATAGTCAGGGTTGCAAGTAGTTTAGGTGTTTGTAGCATCTTTGGGGAAGTAGCCGACCTTAGGGTGGGTTGTGTTGGTGACAAATGGTGTACCAAGTGCCCGTTTGGTATCTGGGAACCACCCAAATCGTTCGGGGCTGTATGGAAACCTCGGGGACTCCTGCGGATGGAACCGAATAATACACGGACTAGGGACTTGAGTGTTTAGGTAAGGTGAGGCCGACACCCACGTTGGGCTTCGCTTGAAGGTTTTGAGTACATTCGTGTGGGCGATAAGTGGTGAGGGTGTGAAGAAGTATACCCTGCGGGTTAAATATGATCTATTGAATAGCGTGTCCACGGAGAAGGACTTGGGTTACCTATATCGGTTCATAGACAAGTAAATGGATACTACTAAAAGCCTCAAGATAAGTGTGAGTATATGGATGGCCCTCTCGGGGATGAGAGAGAGGATCCCGGTGGAGTATGTGATGGTGATTAGTGGACTGGTATGCGACAAAATGCTTTACAAAGTGTGTCATGGGATAAACAGCCAAGTCAAAGCTGCTTTGCAAATAATCCACTCCTTCCTTGAGAATGTGCATGTATGATAGGATTACGTGGTAAGACTTCTGAGTACTTTGGTACTCATGTTTGTAATCAATATTTTTGGAGGACTATACCCCCTCGGGATTCTATGTAGATGTTGACTTGACAGTAAGCTAGCCACCCGGTGGCGATCTAAGACTTTGAAGGGCCATTGTAGATAGAAAGGCTCCAACAAGCTTTCTTTCTTTCTAGAGTGCTACTCAGACATAATTTGCTTCCATGTGCTTGTATGATTGTATGACTTGAGTGTTGGGTCATGTACCCCCTGTAACTATGTTATGTTGGCTCCTGGGCCCTTAAATAAAATCTTGAGTTGTAGAGTTTTGTTGTGATGCCTTGTTGTATTTACTCATATATATTGTGTATGATTGAAATGCTTGGTATGAGTGGGATCAAACAATCTAGTTGTTTATCCTGGCAGCCCTCATATGGGGAAATGTAGTCTGTGCCCGGCGATAGTAGTCCTTCTCCCGGTTCACCGATCCCTAGACCTCTTGCTTGGACACTTTTGGCGGCATGTGATTCATTCGTTCCTATATTCCCGAAATGTCCGGTGATACTTGGAGTCCCTTTTTTACCCGGGATCTGATCCTGTGCCTGCTAAAGTTCATCGTTGATGACCGACATGCTCGAAGTGTTTCATGTATGCTTCCCCATGGTTAGTGGCTTTGGGTTCACGACTAGCCATGTCGGCCCGGGTTCTTTGTCATGTGGATGCTAGCGACACTATCATATCGTGAGCAAAAGGCATAAGCGGTCCCGGGCCATGGTAAAGCGACACTGAATACCGTCGTGAGGCAAAGTGATATGAGTGTTATAGGTGATGTGACTTGGAATCGGGGTCGACAATGTTGTTGGTGGTGCCGGGTCCGGGAGATCGACCGCCCGTGTGCGGTCTTTGGGTAATCTTGAAGGAAAATGAGGCAATAATAAAGTTATTATTTATTTCCTTATTTCATGATAAATGTTTATTATTCATGCTAGTTGTATTAGGAAACATAATACTGTGAATACATGAAAGCAGTGTCACTATATGCTTCTACGACTACTCGTTAATCAAAGATGGTTATGTTTCCTAACCATGGACAAAAGGTTGTTATTTGATTACGGGATCACATCTTAGGAGAATGATGTGATTGACGCCCATTCCGTTAGCTTAGGCCATCGTTTAGTATGTTGCTATTGCTTTCTTCATGACTTATACATGTTCCTATGACTATGAGTTATGCAACACCCGTTTGGGAGAACACTTTGTTGCTAAAGCCAGCGTAAATGGGTGATTATAAAGGTGCTCTCTGGTGTCTCGAAGGTACTTGTTGGGTTGGCGTATTTGAGATTAGGTTTGTCCTCCGATTGTCGGAGAGGTATCTGGCCCCTCTAATTCCATCATTAATCCTTGCAAGCATTGCAACTAATAAGTTAGTTCGGAATGATGTATTCTGGAGCGAGTAAAGAGACTTGGGTGCGAGATTGAACTAGGTATTGAGATGCGATGAATCGGCAAATAACATACCGATGACAAAGGAACAGCATTATGTTGTTATGCGGTCGACCGATAAAGATCTTTAGAATATGTAGGACCAATATGAGCATCAGGTTCCATTGGTTATTGACCGGAGGCGTGTCTGGTCATGTCTAATAGTTCTCGAACCCGTAGTCCTTAACAAAGTTTTGATGAAACTTATTTTATGAGTTTATGAGTTTTGATGTGAAGGGTTAGTCCTGGTGAGATCGGGACATGGGATCTCGAAATGGTGGGGTAAAGATCGATATAT
>JAHIAM010019107.1:0-18462 GCA_021605205.1 Aegilops longissima
GGGTGCATCGCTGCATTATAAGCATGCGTCATAGGAGAATCAACCGCTCACGATACTCCAAAGTAAGCGTGTGCGATGGGGTGAACATTGCATATAATTCGGTGAAACTAAGCGTGTGAGATAGGCCATACATCACACATGATTAGTCAGGAGAAAACATAGTGGGACCCTATTAAACTATCGGTCGTGTTCCGGATCCGATACCCCTTAACGACATGCACAATTGTTGATCCTCCACATGTTGGCTTCTTATTAGCATCGAAGCCCGCTTACCCGATGGGAGCTGCTCTGTAGGGGCTGTCGTGTCAAAACCGGCGGATCTCGGTAGGGGTTCGCTGTGCGTCTAGGCGGATGGTAACGGGAGACAAGGGACACGATGTTTTACCCGGTTGGGCCCTCTCGATGGAGTAAAACCCTACTCCTTGATTAATATTGATGATATGGGTAGTACAAGAGTAGATCTACCACGAGATCGGAGAGGCTAAACCCTAGAAGCTAGCCTATGGTATGATTGTTGTTAGATCCTCTACGGACTAAAACTCTCTGGTTTATATAGACACGGAGAGGTTAGGGTTACATAGAGTCGGTTATAATGGGAGGAGATCCACATATCCGTATGCAAGCTTCCATCACGCCAAGGAAAGTCCCATCCGGACACGGACGAAGTCTTCAATCTTGTATCTTCATAGTCCGAGTCCGCCAAGGTCATAGTCCGGCCATCCGGACACCCCTAATCCAGGACTCCCTCGGTAGCCCGAACGGGCTTCAATGACGAAGTCCGCCTAGATTGTCTTGGCATTGCAAGGCGGGTTCCTCCTCTGAATACTTCATAGAAGATTTTGAACACAAGGATAGTGTCGGCTCTGCAAAATAATTTCCACATACCACCGTAGAGAGAATAATATTTACACAAATTCAACTCTTGGCGTATTCCAGCGTGACATCACCTACAGCCAAGCCTTTATTGAATCATTTTCTTGTCCCACTCGGCGCACTTAGCGGCGGTTTCCTTAACGCGTCTTGTTGAAGCGAGAGATCGTGTCCCTTATTCCGGATTCTCATCAATACGGGTGGGTAACCCAACCGTGCCATTAATTCTGGCGCTTGGGAGATAGCGAGTTTTACCAGGCTGGTGGGGGCACATAGTTTCGTCCGCCCATATAAGGAGATAAGGATCCACCTTTTCCATCTCGCCTTCTTCCTCCTTTGCTTATCCATTTTCACCTTTTCGAGCTCAGCGCCCAAGTCCGCACATCCCTCTACCTTCTCCAGCCATGTCGGGCCGGGAGGCAAGTGGATGGTCTCCTCCGTCACGGAGGGACACATCAGAAGAGGAGAGGCGGATACTTGTCTAACGACATCGCACACGGCTCCTCGACAAGGCAGCTCATCCCCACCCCGGCCCCATGAGAGGTGGTGTTCCTCACCCATTTCCTCTGCGGACTAGGTTTCCCACTTCACTCGTTTGTCCGGGGCTCATGTTCTACTACGGCTGGATTTCCACGATCGGCCCGAACTTCGTCCTCAACATCTCGGCGTTTATCGTGGTATGCGAACTTTCCTCCGCATCAAGCCCCCCTTGACATGGTGAAGACCTTCAATGTCAAGCGAAGGTAGTGGCGGCCAGCAAGAGTCTGAAGGCTCCATGGTGGGCAAGATGCCCAACGTTACATGGCTCGAGGGCTCCTTCATGGAGACCATAAAGGGGTGGCAATTGGGGTGGTTCTACATCACCGGAGCGTGACCACTGAATGGCAGCGGCCCAATTCGATCTGGCATCCCACACGGCTCACCTCACGGAAGAGAAGGGCTTGTCGTGGGGTAATTGAAGACGGACGGACTCAAACCTCGTCCAAGACTGGTGAACAAAGAGGTTAAACTTCGTCAACGTAGTCGAGTCATGCTCATCCGCGGATCCTCCGTGTCACGGCGGGCTTTTAACTTATGGAGTTCAACCCGGCCCAACATCAAACTTTGACCGAGGCTCTTTGACACACGCACAGGATGCAGGAAGGTGCTATTCAAAGCGCCGAGGTTCCCCTCCCATCACCGAGGATCGCGGATTCAGCGAGGCGTAAACCGACATAGTAAGCTTATTTTACCCTTTACGGGATACTTGTTTTCATAGTTTAACTCTATCGGGATCTAAGCTACCGTTCCTTTGGCGGGAATGGCGAAGAAGACTGACGGATCATTGTCGGCTCCTTTGCCCGAAGATCCAGACGCCCACTTGCAGGGCTGCTGGTCCGGCACCTTACGTGGTCTGGGAGAAAAACAGAAGAAGAACGGGAACTTGAAAGGTTCGGCGCCGACAGTGCGGATTCATCGTCCGATGACTCAGGTGCACTCCTCCTCCGAAGGCAGGAGGAGGAAGAAGAAACCTCTCCCCTCGCATGGGAGGAATGAAAAGGAAGGCCGCCCTAAGCGGGGGCGGAGGGTCCAGAAGGAAGGACCCTTCCTCCGGACTACTCCACCAGCGCCGCGGCATGCGAGGTGGCCATCCGGCAACCCACAGCAAAATCGTAAATATCCGGATGCAGAATAACTCATGGCGTTCCTTACTGCACATTATTGTTGGAAATATGCCCTAGAGGCAATAATAAATTAGTTATTATTATATTTCCTTGTTCATGATAATCGTTTATTATTCATGCTATAATTGTATTGATAGGAAACAGCAATACATGTGTGGATACATAGACAACACCATGTCCTAGTAAGCCTCTAGTTGACTAGCTCGTTGATCAATAGATGGTTACGGTTTCCTGACCATGGACATTGGATGTCATTGATAGCGGGATCACATCATTAGGAGAATGATGTGATGGACAAGACAATCCTAAGCATAGCACAAGATCGTGTAGTTCGTTTTGCTAAGCTTTTCCAATGTCAAGTATCTCTTCCTTAGACCATGAGATCGTGCAATTCCGGATACCGTAGGAGTGCTTTGGGTGTATCAAGCGTCCTGGCGTGGCTGGGTGACTATAAAGGTGCACTACGGTATCTCGAAAGTGACCATTGGGTTGACGCGGATCGAGGCTGGGATTTGTCACTCCGTGTAAGCGGAGAGGTATCTCTGGGCCCTTTCGGTAGGACATCATCATAATGTGCACAATGTGACCAAGGGGTTGATCACGGGATGATGTGTTCGGAGCGAGTAAAGAGACTTGCGATAGCGAGATTGAACAAGGTATCGGTATACGACGATCGAATCTCGGGCAAGTACAATACCGCTAGACAAAGGGAATTGTATCACGGGATCGATTGAGTCCTTGACATCGTGGTTCATCCGATGAGATCATCGTGGAACATGTAGGAGCCAACATGGGTATCGATCCGCTGTTGGTTATTGAGGGAAGCGTCTCGGTCATATGCGCTTGTCTCCGAACCGTAGAGGTCTACACATAGGTTCGATGGCGCTAGGGTTATTGAGGAAGCTTGTATGTGGTTGCGAATGTTGTTGGTCCGGATGAGATCCGGACGTCACGAGGAGTTCGGAATGGTCGGAGGTAAAGATTTATATATGGAAAGTTGTTGTTGGGTTGGAAAAAGTTCGGGTTTTTGGTATTGTACGGGAAGCTTCGGAAGGTTCGGAGGATTCGGAGGGTCGAGGTCGGAGTGTTCCACCGTCCAATACAGTAGCATGGGCTGTAGGGGGCGCCTAGCCATAATGGGCCAAGACCAGCCCCCAAGGCCCATGCGCATGAAGAAACCCTAAGGGAGGCCTCCACTTGACTTGGGCCTCCTCCCTCTTAGCCGCCCCAAGTCCCATCTAGGGCTAGCCGCACCCCTTGGGGTGGGAAATCCTAAAGGGGCAGCCCCTTTCCCCTATATATACTTGAGGTTTTGGGCTGCCCAACACGAGAACCTCTCCCTCTTGGTGCAGCCTGCCTCTCTCCTCCTCCTCTCCCTTGGTGCTTGGCGAAGCCTGCTGGATGCCACGCTCCTCCACCACCCATGCCGTTGTGCTGCTGCTGGATGGAGTCTTCCTCAACCTCTCCCTCTCTCCTTGCTGGATCAAGGCATGGGAGGCGTCACGGGCTGTCACGTGTGTTGAGCAGCGGAGGTGCCGTCCGTTCGACACTTGATCATCGGTGATTTGAATCACGGCGAGTCGACTCCTTCAACCCCGTTCACTTGAGCGCTTCCGCTTAGCGATCTACAAGGGTATGTAGATGCACTCTCCTTTCCTCTTGTTGCTAGAATCTCCATAGATTGATCTTGGTGATCGTGAAAATTTTGAATTTACGCTCGTTCCTAGCGGTGGCATCATGAGCTAGGTCTATTCGTAGATTCTTTGCAGTAGAACACAAAGTAGTTGTGGGCGTTGATGTTGTTCAATATGCTTACCGTTACTAGTCCAATCTTGTTTCACGGTATTGTGGGATGAAGCGGCGGACCGACCTTACGTACTCTTCGTGAGGCAGTTCCACCGTGACATGCACTTGGTGCATAAGGTGGCTAGCGGTGCCGTCTCTCCCACTTTAGTCGAGCGGATTCGATGAAAAGGGTCCTTATGAAGGGTAAATAGCAATTGGCATATCACGTTGTGGTTTTGCGTGGTAAGCGTTCTTGCTAGAAACCCATAGCAGCCACGTAAAACATGCAAACAACAATTAGAGGGCGTCTAACTTGTTTTTGCGGGTATGCTATGTGATGTGATATGGCCAAGAAGAATGTGATGAATGATATGTGATGTATGAGATTGATCATGTTCTTGTAATAGGATTCACGACTTGCATGTCGATGAGTATGACAACGGCGAGAATATAGGAGTTGTCTTTATTTATTGTATGACCTGCGTGTCATTAAATAGCATCATGTAATTACTTTACTTTATTGCTAACGGTAGCCATAGTAGTAGAAGTAATAGTTGGCGAGACAACTTCATGAAGACACGATGATGGAGATCATGATGATGGAGATCATGGTGTCATGCGGTGATGATGATGATCATGGAGCCCGAAGATGGAGATCAATGGAGCTATATGATATTGGCCATATCATGTCACTACTATATAATTGCATGTGATGTTTATTATGTTTATGCATCTTTTACTTAAGCGGTAGTAAATAAGATGATCCCTTACAAATTTCAAGAAGTGTTCTCCCCCGGTTTGGCCCGTTCTACTTAAACCTAAGCACCCGTGATGATGGGTGTGATGGATTCTTACGTTCACATACAGCGTGTAAGACAGATTTACAAGCAAAAACACTTGGGGTTAACTTGGAGCCTAGCATGGCGGACATGGCCTCGAACACGGAGACCGAAAGGTCGAGCATGAGTCGTATAGTAGATATGATCAACATGAAGATGTTCACCGATGATGACTAGTCCGTCTCCGTGATGATCGGACCGGCCTAATTGATTCGGATCATGTAATCACTTAGATGACGGAGGATGTCTATCGGTGGGAGTTCATAAGATGAACAATTATCCTGAACATAGTCAAAAGACCTTTGCAAATTATTTGAGCTCGCTTTAGTTCCTTGTTTAGATATGTTCCTAGAAAAATATAGTTGAAAGTTGAAAGTAGCGATTATGCGGAGTGAAACTTGGCCTTAATGCACCACTCGTTTGCTGAACCCAAGCGTCGTTTGTGGATGTTGCGAACATCGGACATACGGTTTTGATAACTCGTGATAGTTCAGTTAAGCGGTTTAGAGTTGAGGCACCAAAGGCGTTTTGGCGTCCGGAACATATGAGATGTTTGAGGGCTGAAATTGGGATTTGGCTCGTGCCACGTCAAGGGTATGAGACCTCCGCGAGTTTTCTTAGCCTGCAAACTAAGGGAAAAGCTCAATCGTTGAGCTTGTACTCAGATTTCGGTAAACAATCACTTGAATCAAGTGGGAGTTAATCTTCGGATGAGATAGTGATGTTTCTCCATAGTCATTGCCACCAAGCTGCTAGAGCTTCGTGATGAACTATAACATATCGGGATAGATATGATGATCCTTGAGGTATTCACGATGTTTGACACCGAAATAGAAATCAAGAGGAGCATCAATTGTTGATGGTTGTGAAACCACTAGTTTCAAGAAGGGCAAGGGCGAAGGGACACTTCATGAAGCGACAAATCGTTGTTACTCGGTGAAGAAACCCAAGGTTGAACCCAAACCGAGACTAAGTGCTTCTTAAAGAGGACAACGGGGAAACCCTAGATACTTGGTAGATGAGAAGAAGGGGCAAGTCGATAGAAGTATATTTGATATACATTATGTTAATGTTACTTTACTAGTACTCCTAGTAGCACCGGGAAATTAGAACGGTTCGGTTGCTAAATGTTAGTAACTCGAAATAAAGCTACGGAAAAAGGGAGACTAGCTAAAGGTGGTGACGATATGTGTTGGAATTGTTTCAAGGTTGATATGATCAAACATAGCTCCCTCTACCATCAAGATTAGTATTAAACCAGAATAATTATCATTTGGTGTTTTGCGTTGAGCATAGACTTGATTGGATTATGTCTATCGCAATCTGTTATTCATTAAGGAGAATAATGGTTACTCTATTTATTTGAATAATACCTTGATGGTCTTGCACCTAAAAATGGTTTATTGAATCTCGATCGTAGTGATACACATTTTCATGCCAAATGTATAAGATAGTAATGATAGTACCACTTACTTGTGTTCCTGTAAGTCATATTGGTGTAAAAGCATGAAGAAGCTCCATGTTGATGGATCTTTGGACTCCTCATTTTGAAAAGTTTGAGACATCGAACCATGTCTATTGGTGTATATGCATGAAGAAACTCCATGCAGATGGAGTTTGGACTCTTGATTTTGAATCACTTGAGATATGCAAATCATACCCATGAGCAAGATTTTGAAAAGCCTCGGTTTATAAGATGGAACAAGTAGCAACCTGTTGGAAGTAACACATTTTGATGTGTGCGTCAATGAGTCTTGAGCATCCGATGAATATCGTTATGTTCGACTTCACGGATGATTGGTAGATGTTGAGTATATTTACTTGATGAAACACAAGTCGAATTATTGAATGGTTCAAGTAATTTGGTGAAGTTTAAGATCTTCGTGACAAGAGGATAGAATGTCTTGATATGATCATAGAGATGAAATCAGTTCTGAGGCACAATTAAGACATGTGGAAATTGTTTCCAAATTTACCGTGGAAAAATGGTGGTGTCGAACATCGTTGCACCCTATTGGATATGGTGCGTACCATGATGTCTCTTATCGAATTACCACTATCGTTCATGGGTTAGGCATTAGAGACAACCCACTCACTTTAATAGGGCACCCGTAATTCCGTTAGATGACACCGTATGAACTATGGTTTAGAAATAATGTCATTTCTTAAAAGTTTGGGGCTCGGCGCTTATGTGGAAAAGTTTCAGGTTGATAAGCCAGACCAGCGGACAAAATGCATCTTCATAGGACACCCAAAACAGTTGGGTATACCTCCTAATTCAGATCCGAAAGCAATAGGGATTGTTTCTTGAATGGGTCCTTTCTGAGGAAAAGTTCGTCTCGAAAAGTTGAGTGGGAGGATGGTGGAGACTTGATGAGGTTATTGAACCGTCACTTCAACTAGTGTGTGGGGGCACGGAAGTTGTTCCGTGGCACCTACACCAATTGAGTAGAAGCTTATGATAGTATCATGAAGTTTGGATCAAGTCACTAGCTACCTCGTGGGGGACAAGGATCGTACTACTTACGGTGGTACGCAATCCTGTCTTGAAGGTCATGTTGCTGAACAACAATGAACCTCGAGCTATGGAGAAGCGATGGTGGGCCCAAATTCCGACAAATGGTTAGAAACCATGAAATCCGAGTAGGATCCATGTATCATAACAAAGCATGGACTTTGGTGGACTTGCCAATGATCGGCAAGCCATTGAAATAAATGGTCTTTAAGAAAAGGGACATGAGCGGTAATGTCACCCTATGAAGCTCGACTTGTGGCAAAGTTTTCCAAGTTCAAGGGTTGACTACGATGAGATTTTCTCATCCGTGCGATGTAATCCGTCGGAATCATGTTAGCAAAGCTGCATTTATGAAATCTGGCGGATGGATGTCAAAAGGAGTTTCCTTACTTACGTAAGGAAAGGTTGTATGTGATCAATCAGAAAAGTTTTGTCGATCCTAAGGATGCTAAAAGGTATGCTAGCTCCAGGATCCTTCTAAGGTGGAGTAAGCATCTCGGAGTTGGAATGTGGCTTTGATGAGATGATCAAAGATTTTGGGTTTATACAAAGTTTATGAAACTTGTATTTCAAAGAAGTGAGTGGGAGCACTATAAATTTCGATGAGTATATGTTGTTGACATATTGGTGATCGAAATGATGTAGAATTACGTAAAGCATATAGGGTTAAAGTGTTTTCAAGTGAAAACCTGGATTAAGCTACTTGAACATTGAGCATCAAGATCTATGAGGATAGATCAAAAGGCTCAATAGTACTTTCAAATGAGCACATACCTTGACATGATCTTGAAGGTGTTCAAGATGGATCGATCGAAGGAGTTCTTCCGAGATGTAAGGTATGAAGTTAAAGTTAAAGCTAACGGCAAAAGAGAGAAAGGGGAAGGCGTCCCTACTTGACATGGCTCTATAGTATGCTTCTTTTGTCCTTTGGAAGTGTGCCTGCCATGGTCGTCAAGGGTACAAAATGATCCAGGAATGGGGATCATTGGACAGGATCAAAATTGTCCTTGGAGTAAATAAGGACATGTTTTCGATTATGGAGGTGATAATGAGTTGGGTAAAGGTTATCGATGCAAGCTTTAACACCTATCCGGTGACTCAGAAGCAAACCCGGATCGTATAGTGGAGCAACCATTTGGAATAGCTTCAAGTGGAGCGTGGAAGCAACATTTACAATATGACATAGAATTCAAAAGTACACACGGATCTGAAAGGTTGGACCGTTGACTAAAACCTCTCCACAAGCAAAACATGATCAAACCCGAACTCATTGAGACTTAATCACATGGTGATGTGAACTAGTTTAAGACACTAGTAAACTCTTTGGATGTTGGTCACATGGCGATGTGACCTATCGATTTAATCACATGGCGATGTGAACTAGATTATTGACTCTAGTGCAAGTGGGGATTTGGAAATATGCCCTAAAATAATAAAAGTTATTATTATATTTCCTTGTTCATGATAATCGTTTATTATTCATGCTATAATTGTATTGAGGAAACACAATACATGTGTGGATACATAGACAACACCATGTCCTAGTAAGCCTCTAGTTACTAGCCGTTGATCAATAGATGGTTACGGTTTCCGACCATGGACATTGGATGTCATTGATAGGGATCACATCAAGGAGAATGATGTGATGGAAAACAATCCTAAGCTAGCACAAGATCGTTAGTTGTTTTGCTAAGCTTTTCCAATGTCAAGTATCTCTTCCTTAGACCATGAATTGCAATTCCGGATACCGTGGAGTGCTTTGGGTGTATCAAGCGTCCTGGCGTAACGGGTGACTATAAAGGTGCACTCGGGGTATCTCAAAGTGACCATTGGGTTGACGGATCAGGCGGGATTTGTCACTCCGTTAAGCGGAGGTATTCGGCCCCTCGGTGGACATCATCATAATGTGCAATGTGACCAAGGGGTTGATCACGGGATGATGTGTTGGACGAGTAAAGAGACTTGCGTGAATTGAACAATATCGGTTACCCGTCGAATCTCGGGCAAGTCAATACCGCTAAACAAAGGGTTGTATGGGATCGATTGAGTCCTTGACCGTGGTTCATCCGATGAGATCATCGTGGAACATGTAGGGCCAACATGGGTATCAGATCCCTGTTGGTTATTAGGGAAACGTCTGGTCATGCTTGTCTCCCGAACCCAGGGTCTCACATAAGGTTCGGTGGCGCTAGGGTTATTGGAAGCTTGTTGTGGTTACGAATGTTGTTGGTCCGGATGAGATCCCGACGTCACGAGGAGTTGGAATGGTCGGGGTAAAGATTTATATAGGAAAGTTGTTGTTGGGTTAGGAAAAGTTGGGTTTTTGGTTTACCAAAGCTTCGGAAGGTTAGGATTCGGAGGGTCAGGTCGAATTTCCACCCGTCCAATACTAGCATGGGCTGGGGGGCGCCCTAGCCATAATGGGCCAAGGAACCAGCCCCCAAGGCCCTTGATGGGAAGAAACCCTGGGGAGGCCTCCACTTGACTTGGAGGCACTCCTCCCCTTCCGGTCCCATCTAGGGCTGCCCACCCCTTGGGGGGAAACCCTAAAGGGCCAGCCCCTTTCCCCTATAAACTTGAGGTTTTGGGCTGCCCAACACAGAACCTCTCCCTCTTGGTGCAGCCCTCCTCCTCCTCCTCCTCTCCCTTGGTGCTTGGCGAAGCCTGTGGATGCCACGCTCCTCCACCACCTGCGTTTCTTTTGCTGGATGGAGTCTTCCTCAACCTCTCCCTCTCCTTGGATCAAGGCATGGGAGGCGTCCCGGGCTGTCCGTGTGTTGAGCGGAGGTGCCTCCGTTCGAACTTGATCATCGGTGATTTGAATGGCCAACTCCTTCAACCCCGTTCATTAGCGCTTCCGCTTAGCGATCTACAAGGGTATGTAGATGCACTCTCCTTTCCTCTTGTTGCTAGAATCTCCATAGATTGATCTTGGTGATCGTGAAAATTTAATTTCTTTCGTTCCCCAACAATTATCTTGGACCGAATGTAATCATCTCCCCCGGCCCAGCTCCCAAAGTCTAGGGATCCTTGATTAAATGGGATGTAATAGCCCCTTCATTTCCTCCCCTCATCAGACGTCGAGGTGGAGTAAAAGTCCAAGCCGGGAGGGTTGGTCCGGGGCCGGGCGACCTCCCGGACTGGCGCAAAGTGGATAAAACCTGAAGGGCTCTAATCGGCCGGGAACCGCCCCGGAACCTTCAGCGGTTCCGGTGTAGGCCCCTAAAGAAGGGCAAGCCTACAGCGGTGAACTCCGTCCAACGGAGGCCGGATAATCTCTTGGAGGTGCAAAGGCGCCTCCATTGGGAGCCCCCTATTAGGTGTGGTGATGGAAGATTGATCCGCCAAGGGGCTGGTTGGCCCTAAAGGCTTTGAGGTATTATTTAAGATATGTAAAAATATTACCATAGGCAGTGCCGATGCTTAGTTTGGTGTTAGGAAAGAAAAAGGCGAGGATCAAAAAGATATCTTGAGTCTAAATAAGTATGTCAATATGGGAATGCAGGGTCTGCGACCTTGCCCGTCAGGAATTTGAAAGTGGCTGAGCCTCGGTTCCAAGCAGTTGAGCTTAATACCTTAGAAGTTAAAAAGATGGGGAAAATGAAGGACCAGCGTGAGTATTTGGGCCACAACCCGGTGGGCCCGAAGGCGATGTCAGGGGGAAAAATCCGGCCGTGGGGGTAAAGAAAAGTGGGGGGGTGGAGGAGGTGGAAGAGCTCGGGCTCCGTGGAAAAACAGAGTTTGGGCTTGACTCAAAAAGACTTCGAGTCGGCTTTGGAACTTGAGGCCCAAATCTAGGCAACCCAAAAAGCCCTCCGGGAAGGGGCGATGAAGAAGATGGCGGGGGTAAGGCATTCTTTATGCAAACAAGCGGAAAGGTTTACTTTTACTTACCGGTCGGAGCTCTCGGGGGCATTTGCGATCTTGGTGTGTCCGGCCTTGCATTCTGGGGAAGAGGGCTCGGCGGAGAAGGTGTTTGGTCTCGATATCTGGGCGGACACCTGCTTTGGGCGACTTGGCTGGTGAGCTCCATAAGGTGGCGACAGGCCATGAAGGTCTCGTGGTCGTTTGTGGCCAGGGAAGCCATGCACAGGAGCTACTTGGGCTGGTAAAAGGCGGTGGATGCTTGTCCAAGGCTAGAAGTCATCAAGCCTCCTATGCATCGAAGGTGCCCGTGGGTTCCATGCTAAAGTGCCTTTGGGGCAAGATGGGGAAGCTTGGGCAGAGGACCCCGGGGCAGGGAAATAAGCCGAGATGTATTATGAGGGTGTCTTGAAAGGTGCCAGCCTTTGCGGATGGTGCTCAAAGATGTAATTTTGGTAAACTTCGCATTTGTGATCTGTTGGAAAACTTGTTCATATCGCTAAAATGCTTTTGAATTTAAAATATTACCTTCTGGGTTTTTATTAAATTTGAGAATGGTGTGGTAAAAGCCCACATCCACAGTCTTTGGGGTGTTGGGATAATCTTGGCGCTCTTTTATTATTGGGTCCTTGAGGGGCGCTCAACACAACGGTCGGACTATAATGTGAACACTCTCCTTAGCCATAGAATTCTATAATTTTAAATTTGGTGAAGCCCCTAGTATTGGAAGACCGAGTTAGGCGCTATCACGCCTAGGCGGACAACCGACTCCTCGCTCTAAAGCGGCATAAGTCTTTGGAACTCGAAAACCTCTCAGCACCAGCTCCGCCCTATCATGGCCGTGGGTTTAGCTTTCCCAGGTGCTTGAGCTCAGCGGGGCACAATGGGTGGTTCTCGGGTCTTTAGCGATATAGCGGGCGTAAGTACCAAAACATGGGGCAGGCAACCCAACTGACCCAAGACATGATTGAGCCGATGCATATAATGCTATAAGTTAGGTGCCGCACTCAGAGTGTTCGACTTCTCACACCATATTTAATCGTTAGCCCCGGTGTATTATACCAAAGTGTCGGTTGCATAATGTCATAATTGAACATATTTTATAAAAAGAATGCAATAATAGATAAAAGCTATGTATTGTTTATTGAAAAGTTGCATTAAGGGTACAAATAGTGCGATAAGCAAGAGATGGGACTATTTAACATGTCCCCCTCAAAGGGACTGGAGATGATTGAAACAAGTATCTTCGTTATAGAGACCACTGGACACTCGATGCTTTCCCTCCCTGCTGTTGCATCATGTGTTGGCGATTTCTTGGGACGGGCCTTCCGTAAGTGGAGTCTGAAAGTAAGAAAAGAATGACAAAATCGGGGCCCCTAGTGCGGTTGAGCGCATTTGGGGCGTGGTGTCCCCCCCTATGCCCATGGTATTTCGCGTAGTTATGTCGCGTAGTATTGGTTTGGGTTTCACGAGGGCTGGGGTTGGGGCCTTCTCGCTGCTCGGAGCGTGCCCGACGGTCTTGTTGTAGGTTACTCGGTAGCGCGGTGTGGGGACGTTTAATGGCGGTGGAGAATTGCCTTGAGGGCTGCTTTGTACTTCCCCCGGGGGCGCCGTATGCTCCTCCGTTCGGAAGGCGTTGGTGTTCCATTGACGTAATGACTCCTGGGGGGCATCTTGAGCTTGAGGTATCGTGGTGCGGCACCCATTGAACTTTGCAAATGGGTTCGTCCGGCGGTCGTGATAACCCTGCGAGCGGGACTATGTGAAGATTAACTCCTCGCCGGAAATTATCCGGGGGATCCGAAGACCACCTCAAGTTAAGCCCGAACCTGTCAATTGGCCTCTACACTTGGCCTTTTAAAGGTCGTCTTTGTGGGTTTAATCCTTGAGGGATCTATGCCCATTTTTGCCTTACGATAAAGGGTGCTTTCCCCCATAAGGACTCTAGTGAGGTGAAATCCGTCAATGATTGGGTCTAGAACCAATTGGGAATCCGAGGCGGATGCTAGTGGGGTGGTCCCTTGATCAAAAGTGATGGGGGGGAGGGCCATGGGTTGAACTTTAGGCGTGGCCCAGCTATCGTACAGTGCCTTCCGCTCCCTTTTGGGTATGTGGGTTGCGTATATCATGTTCAATCCGCCGTGAACCCTTACATCCCCTATTGTTCGTGGCGGGCTCCTCCTCGTCATCCTTCGCCCCTTGTCATTGTTTTTTTAACTTGCCTGGCACCCAACAATCCTGTTGGTGTGGTTGGCTGGTTTTGAAGTGCCGTGTATGCCGGCGTGTTTCGGTCCAAATTGGACAGGCCGGGTATTTCTTTTGAATGGCTTTTCGTGACCAGTTTAGAGCCTCTCGGCATTAAGTCGTATCCTCATCATTGTCACCGTTAATGGGGCTTTTGCTTTTTACCACGACCGCCAATGTTGTCCTTGGTATCCGAATTACGGGGCTCTTGGTCTATTATTACTCGAGCTAGCCGTGTCTTCTCCATAAAGCGGGTCATGAGTGTTGTGAGGGCTGCCATGGATTGGCTTTTCTGTCCTGGTGCGGGCAAGCCACTCCACGGATTTATGCTTGAAGGCTGCAAGGGCCTCGTGGACAATCGACTATTTGATTTTTCTTGGTTGGAACCGTGTCGAATTATGCGGCGATTCCTCGGCTGCAATTATGTGCAGGTCATGGTCGGTGAGTGCAATGGTGCCCTAGAATTGTAGGAATCGGCTTCGGTCCTCCCAACAACCAATTGATTCTGGGGCTTTAAGCCAATGCGAGTTGGTCCTTTAAGCTTGAGTGGGAGGTATTTGATGGCGTGTAGATCATCCCACGGGCCATTTGGATATGAAGGAGATAATCCTCGATCCATACCGCGATCTGTTGTGCCATCGTATGATTCGATGTTCGGTTTGAAACCCTCGAGGATTTGATGATCCATTACTTCATCTGAAGCATAGTGGGTGTCTTGGCGCCTCTGTTTGGCTATATCCGGCGTAGCTCAAATGAGCTTTGTCTCCTTTTATTTACCATATCCGGCATGGCGGTTATTCCGTTGTAGGCTCCCGATCCATAGATCGATCTTGTTTGCCTTGGTTTCCTCCAATATATCTATTGGGCCATTTCCGTGCCTTGGTATTCTTTGAGCCACAGTCGGCTTGGTGGGGGGGGGCCTCTCATCCGCAGCCCGAGGTGGCGGTCGGCCGCATCATCGGCTGGTGATGTAGGTCTAGGTGCTTCCTCCTCTAATCGGGGTAGCAGCCTGCGTTTTGAGTAGCTCTTGGAGGGTTTGAGTTCGTACTCTTGGCCAAGGACATGGTCCATTCCGGCGCAAGTCTTGGTCAGCTCTAAGCTGTTGCTGTTTTCTTGAGGCTGCTGGTGGCCATAAGCCTACGTTTGAAATGCTCTTGTTGATGGGATCCTGGGCCCGACAAATTGTCCCTGGGGCCCTGTCTTGGAGGAGCATGTAATTATCGTCCTCTACCTCTCATGCGGCTCTCTCATGAGGGGCTTCTCCATCCCTCTTTGAATCTGGTGGAGGGATTGTCTTGACTCGGGGTGTTTTATCTCCGTGCCAGAATGCCGTTTTGCTATGGCGGGATTTAAAGGCGCCAGCCGGCGCAAGGGTGTTCTTGGAGGGTCATCCTCCGTTGTTCCATCGTCGTTCCCTTCTTTTGGGGTGTCCACCATGTATATGTCATCTGACGGGTGGCCTTCGTTGCCAGGGCGCTTGTTCTTGGTCGTCTCTGCATCGGCGTCCATACCGTCGATGTCTTGGTCAAGTCGAGCATGTCGGTTAAATCATGCCGATGGCTGAAGTGGGTGGTGGGTGGGCTTTGAATTTCTTCGTCGTCGCATCCCAACCTTTGACCATAGTCCGGCGGGGCTCTCGATAAAAGAGACTTTAGTGAATTAGAATGTCGCCCAAAGAAGTCTTGAAAGATGTCTGACGGTGAACTCCATGATCGGCTTCGGATTCGATTGGCGGTGATGAAGTCATATACCTAGGGTAGGGTCATGGACCTGTCCAAGATACCCTCCCAAGGTCATCCTTAAGTAAACTGCCTGATCGACTGGTAGGTTTCCTCGGCAATTCAAAGAACTCGACCATGAAGATCCACCACCACGAGTCCAAGCCACTTTTGTCCAAATGTCTAATTAAGTAGTCTTTATGGTCATGATGACACTTTATGTGGCGTTACCCGATGTCAGCCTTAATGTACCTTAAACCCTCCGCTTGTGGGTGGCTGGGGTCTGGGCCTCTATAAGCTACCCCCCATGAGGGGTTACTGTAATTCATACCAATAATCCGTCGACCGCCTCGGGCTCCGAGGCGTGGGGCTGTTACTTCCCCGAGGAAGGGCTGAACTGTAAACTCATGCGTCCAACTACTCCATAGCTAGTACCTTTCCTCTCATACCCCCCCATTCTCTTGGGACTTAGAACCCGGCGGTTGGGCCCACCGTCCGCGGTTGTTCTAGCGATTTGTTGGAGAAGTTAGGATTCTTCGATCCCTACATCATGGTTTGGTGGAGTTTTGGTGGGGGCGCGAGATCCGTCTCGGTGCGCTCACGTTCGCCCGGGCTCCGCAACCCGGGAGGCTCCTCTCGGCGTCGGGCCTCCCGTCCCGGGAACGCCGCGTGCGTCCGGCGTCCTCTGCGGCAACCATCAACCCGGTATGGGTGGTTCTTTGCCGTCCTCACTCCGATCTCCCGGGCCAAGTGCTCCGGTCGGTGAGGCTTCGGTGGGTGAGACATCGGTGGCTCGCCCGTCGGACTTCCCAAGTTCGCAATCGGCCGCGAATCTCTCGGCTGTTGATCTGTCGGGCTCCCGGGAAGCGCATCGGTCGATGCGGATCCGGCAGATTGATGGTTGGAACCCAGATTCCTGGATACCCCCCCGCGGGGCGGGTGGAAGTGATCGGCGCAAGATCCGAAGAGTACCAAGCCCCTCACTTACGGGAGGGAGGAACCCGCCAAAACATGGATGCACACTCAATCGTTGGAAAACCCCCGGCTCGTGCCTTGGAGGATCCGCTGGCTAACTTCGGCCTTTTCATGGAGAACCTCCGCGAGTTCTCGGCAGCGCCTGACCCGGGTTCGAAATCGGTCGGCGTCGGCTCTTTCCCAACCAACTCGGTATCGAACTACGATTAGAATTTAGCTGCTCAGCCTATAAGGGAATCAATTCAGCCTTCGATCGGGCGGGTAGAGGTTCTGGGATCGAATTACTCCGGCAGGGTGATCAAAACTCGATGTATCACGATCACGGAATAGATTCCGCAGATTCCGCTAATTCGATCGATCGCCCATAGTCCAAAAGCCCCGGCGTGAGGCGTGGGGGCGGCGTGATATGAATAGGAATCGCGGCGTTGAGCACCGTTGATCGCAATGATCCGTTGAGTCCCACCCCTCCCCAAAGGGGTGGAATATCGCTCTCGGCCAAGATGACAGGAAAGGTCTTTGGCGAAGGTTCGGTCGATCGGGAGCAGGCTTTGATGCAAGATCCATCATCGTTCAAAACTTGGTGACGAGCGAGCTCGGAGAAGGTCATAAAATGTTCCCTCCAGCCCGAGTTCATGTCTCGGGGCAGTGTTTAGCGGGGCCATGGGCGTGATTCCTCCCAACGGGGTTGGCGGGGTGATAACTTCACGGTGGTCCAACAGGCTTGGGGACTACAGTGGCTGTCAATTTTGCGGGCAGGTGGGTAGCTTGAAGCAGCCTTGGGGAGGTTCGGGAACATGGTTGAAATTACACCAATGTTTACACTTGGAAGATCCAGGTTTTGGGCTTTAAGGGTTCAAACCCAGGGAGGATTGTGACCGGGGTAAAGTAATGAAATTTGAAAGATTAATGAGAGGATAACCTTGCACCCCAGTTGAGAATGTAAACGACAAAGGGAATCGGCTTTAAGGAAGGTTCAAAACAGGTTTTTGAAAGTGGAAAGGGGAATTACCAGGGGATGAGGAATTCCCCAAACTAATTAAAAAATGGCTCGATTGGTAAGAAAACCCGGGTAAGAGGGGTGGAAAATTAGGGGGAGGAAACCAGCCAACCCCGGAGAATTTTTTGACCCGGAAAGCAAGGAAAAATTTTTAACCCCAAGAAGGTGAAAGGCCTGTCCATTACCAAGAAAAATGGGGGAAACCATTTACCCAAAACAACCACTTCACAAAGGGGCCTTGTTGGCGGTTCAAGGAAACAACAAGGATGGAAAGGGCAGAAAAGTTGAGGCAAAGAAGAAAGGGTGGTGGATACCCCAGGTCAATTCCAGAGATTTTCTTTTCTTGAAAGGTTGATTGAAATTTCAAGAATGAACTGGTCGTCCGGGTTATTGAAAGGCCCGGCCGATACATTCCCCGACCGATCACAAGCAATTGCCCCCCAGGGGGAACTTGGTGGTCGACCCGGGATGTCAAGGCCTCAAAATTTTTGATGGATGGGGTTTGGCGAAATCATCCGGAGGGTTGAAAGGGTGGGATTCGTGTCCGGGGAGGCATATTTCCCCCCCATTCCGGAAAAAGGGAGTCCTCCGGTCAAAACTCTTGATGGGGTTTTGGTGATTGAAGCATTTCCCCAAAAATTTACCCGGGTCGGGATTTGGCGTTTCCGCAATGGGAAGGCGGCGAGGGTTCGGCCCACCAGTTATGTTACCACGCTGAAGTGCCCCCCAAAAGGGGACCTGTGGGGCATCGACTTTTCAAAAGGCCTAAGATTCTTGTGCTGGATGCGATGGGGAAGTTCGAATCGGGCAAAGTGTTTGTTGCGAGCAAAACCCGCTTTCATTTCATCCATTTGGGGTTCTTTCACCGCCCCCCAATGCCCGACCCTTCAAAACACCACTCAAATAGGGAAGTGGGCCTCCATGAGACGGGCATCGCGGGCCTGGGACTGCGGGATTCAGGGGTGAAACACCTCTGCTGACTAAAGTTAAA
>JAHIAM010019110.1:0-10344 GCA_021605205.1 Aegilops longissima
TGCAAAATCAAGCAAGTTTCATATAAGCACACTCAAAAGCGAACGTTCAACCATACACCTATACAAGTTATAGCAACAATCTGTCCAAAACACAACTAGGCATATTGCAAGCATCAAAACAACAAGCTACAACACCTCAATATGAAAACAAAAGGCATGGGCCATGATGTACAGGTAAAGCATTACAAAACATGAACACTGAGCTATCTCCAAAATCACTAGAACATGCTCAAAAACACATGGCAAGATTGCAAATAATAAGATTTAGGACTTAGGAAAAATAACATCGGTTGCAATGTTTAGAGCTATCAAACAACATGTTACAGGAACTTATCATGGCAAACAAAGGCATGGCATGAATCTACTAAAGCATAGAACAAAAGTCCCTTACGACCATAAGCCAAAAGGATCGGAAAATATGATGGCACCCATGTAAACATGGCAAGTTATATTACAGATTTAAACATGGCAGGAACAACAATAAGTAGGCATGTTGGTGAGCTTGAACCACTCACCACAGAGCAATACATGGCATGGCAAGGCAACCAACAGATAAGACATGGCATAGAAGCTATACATGGCAAGAACAACATCATAGCATACGGATCAACTACAACAACCTTGGCAAAATTGAATAACATGTAAACAATCTGGGAAACATTTTATAGCAAAAGTAGAGATCGATTGACTCAAGCTATGGCACTCCATAATTGCAAACAAGGGCATGGATGGATAGAGAAAGACATGTAAACAAAACATCCTTACTGAAGTATCTCAAAATAAGCATGGATCTCTCGGTAGCATCAAGTTAACATGGCATAAAAATATCGCAAAGCAGGGCTGAAATCAGCAAATCGGAAGCCTAGTTTGCATGCTTGTGCTAGTCACCACATAGATCACAAAAATACATGGCATACACCCTGGAAAGATGGCATGGCATATTACAAAACACATGTAGGGACTCAAGTTCATAGGATGCACACATCAATCATGGCAAAAATGACCAAAAGTGCAAGTTACGATAAAAAGAAACTAACATCACATAGCACTCTTCCAACAGCATTTGGGCATCAAGATGAGCTCAAATGAAAATGATGCAATGGAGGAAATGATCTACTCTTTGAGGAACAATTTGACATATTATCTGAACAAAACCAGACTCGGATGGAGTTATGATCATGAAAATGCAAGAAAATATTAGCGGAAGAATGACAGCAAATCCGGAAGTCAACCGGGGGAATGGTTTGGGCGAGGAGATCGGACTCGGGCGGCGGCGTTTGTTGGCGTGGTGGTGGATCTCATCCACCGGATGGATCAGGGGAAAAGCTCCGTGAGCTACTCCGGGCGCGGGGTCGGCCGAGGCGGCAGGAGATGGAGGAAGGCGACGAAGGCGGAGGGCGACTCCAGCGCGAGGCGAAACCCGGCGCGGGCGGATGGAAGCGAATCTGGGCGGCGGGGAAGGGCCAGGGCCAGTCTGGAACGAACTGGTGGGGCGACCTGTGGCAGCGAGCAGGCGGCGCGCAGTGGTGAGGGGCTCGATCAGGAAGATGGGTGGCGGCCTTGGTGCTTCAGCGAGGAGGAAGCTGGAGCCAAGAGGCTAAAATAAAAGATGACCTAGACTCCAAAACCAAGGAAAAAGGGCATAGGTGAGGCAAATGGTAAAACCAATGTTGGCCCTTTTTGAAGAATCTTATTAAGCCGGTTCAAGGGGGTCCCCAAAATCCCCGGCCGTTAGGGGCAAAAATGGGAACATAACACCGATATATGAAACTAAAGCGAGTGGAACAAAACCGGCATGGGGTTCACCCTTTACCAAGTGTATAGATGCATTAATTAAATAAGATATATTTGATATCCCAACAAGTAAACATGTTCCAACGGAACAACATCTCCATGTTCAACAAGGAACAAACTTATCTTCCCCCTAAAACCGCTATAAGAAATTTGAAAAAAGCTACCAAACAATGGTTTCATAGGAAAGGGTGCAAAAAGGTTAGAGGGACATGGCAATTTGGATGGCTTGATAAGCGGGTTAAAGGGCCGCATAGCGATGAAGAAACAACCATAGCAATGATATAATGAGATCCAAGGTGGCGGTCATCCCCAAATCCTAGGAAGAAGAAAGTCCATGAAGAAAGGCGAAAGGATGGCCGAACCAGCGTGAAAACGAATCCTCCACGATCATAGCAAGCGAAACTAAAAGAAGAACACACAACAAAGTAAACCACCACACATGAACAAGGCATGATGCCAACAACATGATGCATGAAAATCTAGATAGGCTACTCATGGAAGATGATGCAAACAAACAAACATAAAGCAAGTTTAAATGAAAGGGAACAACTATAACAATTGTAAGTCCTCATATCAAATTTCAAATTGGTCCAGATATGAATAAACCTTATTTCAAGTTTTAAACACAATTTAAGATGCACGATGATCTACAGGAAATTTAGTAAGTTAATATAAAGTTCATTAAATTAGACTCTGACCTAGAAGAATAAAAAAGTTAAGCATTGATGCAAAATGCATACAAACATCAAGCAAACACCTCAAAACATGGATGCAACATGATAATATGAAACTACATGCAAAAAAGCAACTTCATATAGAGCACCCCAAAGGAACAGTTCAACCCACCCTATACAATTATAACAATTAAAACGAAGTGGCATATTGCAAACATCAAAACAAAAGCTCAGCACCTCAATATGAAAACAAAAACATGGCTTGTCGGTAAGCATTACAAAACATGAACGGCTATCTCCGAAATCACTAGAACATGCTCAAAAACACACAAATTGCAAATAATAGTTTGAACTTAGGAAAGAACATGGGTTGCAATGTTTGATATCAAACAACATGTTGGGAACTTATAATGGAAACAGGCATGGCATGAATTCTCAAAGCATAGAACAAAGACCCTTAACCATAAAAAAGGGTCGAGAAAATTGTGGCACCAAAAACATGGCAAGTTATATTACAATTTAAACATGGCGGGGAACAACAATAAGTACATTTGGTGACTTGAACCACTCCCACAGAGCAATACAGGCATGGAAGGCAACCAACAACGGAAGACATGGCATGAAATACATGCAAGAACAACATCATAGCAACGGATCAACTACAACGCCTTGGCAAAAGGGTAATTAAACAATATTGGGCATTTTATGCAAAAGTGAAACTGATTGACTCAAGCTATGGCATCATAATTGCAAACAAGGGCATGGATGGATGAGAAAGACATTGAACAAAACATCCTTCTGATATCTCAAAATAAGGATCTCTCGGTAGCATCAAGTTAACATGGCTAAAATAATCATAAAGAATGAAATCCAACAGGGGAAGCCTAGTTTGTTTTTAGTCACCACATAGATCCCAAAAACATGGCATAACCCCTGGAAATATGGCATGGCATATTACAAAAACATTGGGACTCAAGTTCAAGGATGCACACATCAATCATAAAAAATGCCAAAAGTGCAAGTTCGATAAAAATAAAACTAACATCACATAGCATCTTAGCATTTGGGCATCAAGATGAGCTCAAATGAAAATGATGCAATGGAAAATGATCTACTCTTTAGGCGAACATTTTGACATATTCTGAAAAAACCGAACTCTGGATCGGTTATACTGAAATCAAGAAAATATTTGGAAGAATGACAGGGAAAATAATCCCAGGTGGTGCGGGGCGAGAATCCGGGACTCGGCCGGGTTTTTTGGCGTGGTGGTGGATCTCCACCCGGATGAATCCGGGGCGAGCTCTCCCGGGGCAAGCCAGGTCGGCCAGGGGCAGGAGGATGGAGGCGACCAAAGCAGGAGGGCGACTCCGGCCGGGCCCGAAAACGGGCGGATGGGCGAGCAGGGGCCCGGGAAGGCCGCCGGCGGTGGCCCGGGGTGGCCCGATCCTTTGGGGCGGCCCGGGAAAGCGGGTCCGGTAGCGGTGTATTGGTTGGCCCTCCGAAAGAACTGGGGCCGGGCAGGGGGGCTAAAATAAAGATGACCCTCGACTCCAAACCCAAGGAAAAAACATAGGTGAGGCAAATGGTAAAACCAATGTTGGGCCTTCTTTGGAAAAGTCTTATTCAAAACTGTCAAGGGGTCCCATAAATCACCCGAGCGTTAGGGGCAAAAATCCGGAACATAAACCGATATGGCGGAAACTAGAGGCGAAGTGGAACAAAACACGGGCAAAGGGGCCTTACCCTTTACCAAGTTATAGATGCATTAATTAAATAAGAATATTGTGATATCCCAACAAGTAAAATGTTCCAACAAGGAACAAACTCCATGTTCAACAAGGAACAAACTTCATCTTCCGCAACTAACAACGCTATAAGAGGGCTGAGCAAGCGGTAACATAGCCAAAAACGGTTTGCAGGAAGGGTGCAAAAGGTTAAGGGACATGGCAATTTAGGTTGATAAGCAGGTAAAGGTAGCGCAGCATAGCGATAAAACGAACAACTAGCATAGCAATGATAGTAATGAGATCCAGGTGCGGTCATCTTGCCGAAATCCCCAGGAAGAAGAACGAGTCCATGAAGAAGGACGGATGAAGCCGAACCAAAGCGTGAGGAGCGAATCCTCCGATCATGCAACGGAACTAACAAGAAGAAGCACACAACAAAGTAAACACACCACACATGAACAAGGCATGATGCACAACAAGCATGATGCATGACAAATCTAGATGAGGCTACTCATGGCAAGAGATGATGCAAACAAGGCAACACATCAAAGCAAGTTTAAATGAGGGGAACAACATATAACAATTCCGGTAAGTCCTCATATGCAAATTTCAAATTGGTCCAGATCTGAATAAACCTTATGTTCAAGTTGTTAAACAGCAATTTAAGATGCACCACGATGATCTACGAAATTCTAGTCAAGTTACATATAAAGTTCATTAAATTCAGACTCGGCCTAGAAGATATGAGCAAAACCGAGTTAAGCATGGCATTGATGCAAAATGCATACAAACATCAAGCAAACACCTCAAAACATGGATGCAACATGATAATATGAAGCTACATGCAAAATCAAGCAAGCTTCATATATAACACACTCAAAAGCAGACAGGTTCAACCCACATACACCCTATACAAGTTATAGCAACAATCTGTCCAAAAACAAGAGGCATATTGCAAGCATCAAAACAACAAGCTACAACACCTCAATATGAAAACAAAAGACATGGCCATGATGTACAGGTAAAGCATTACAAAACATGAACACTGAGCTATCTCCAAAATCACTAGAACATGCTCAAAACACATGGCAAGATTGCAAATAATATGATTTCGGACTTAGGAAAATAACATCGGGTTGCAATGTTTAGAGCTATCAAACAACATGTTACAGGAACTTATCATGGCAAACAAAGGCATGGCATGAATCTACTAAAGCATAGAACAAAAAGTCCCTTCTGACCATAAGCCAAAGGATCGAGAAAATATGATGGCACCCATGTAAACATGGCAAGTTATATTACAGATTTAAACATGGGGGAACAACAATAAGTAGGCATGTTGGTGAGCTTGAACCACTCACCACAGAGCAATTAAATGGCAAGGCAACCAACAACAGTAATACACATAGAAGCTATACATGGCAAGAACAACATCATAGCATACGGATCAACTACAACAACCTTGGCAAAATTGAATAACATGTAAACAATCTGGAAACATTTTATAGCAAAAGTAGAGATCGATTGACTCAAGCTATGGCACTCCATAATTGCAAACAAGGGCATGGATGGATAGAAAGACATGTGAACAAAACATCCTTACTGAAGTATCTCAAAATAAGCATGGATCTCTCGGTAGCATCAAGTTAACATGGCATAAAAATATCGACAAAGCAGGGGAAATCAGCAACCGGAAGCCTAGTTTGCATGCTTGTGCTGTCACCAATAGATCACAAAATACATGGCATACACCCTGGAAATTGGCATGGCATATTACAAAACACATGTGGGACTCAAGTTCATAGGATGCACACATCAATCATGGCAAAAATGCCAAAGTGCAAGTTCGATAAAAACGAAACTAACATCAATAGCACTCTTCAACAGCATTTAGGCATCAAGATGAGCTCAAATAAAATGATGCAATGGAAAATGATCTACTCTTTGGGCGAACATTTTGACATATTATCCGAACAAAACCGAACTCGGATGCGAGTTATGATCGATGAAAATGAAAATATTGGAAGAATGGCTTAAAGCGAAAATCGAAGTCAACCGGGGCCAAGGTTAGTGCGGACGAGAATCCGGTTCGAGGCCCGGGTTTGGTTTGGGTGGTGGATCTCATCCACCGGATGAATCCGGCCGTGGCCCCACTCGGCCCGGCTTGGCGGGGTCGGCCGAAGGGAGGAGGATGGAAGGAGGAGGCGGCGGAGGGCGACTCCCGGCGGCCAAAGGGGCCCCGGCAACCAAGGCGGAAAGGGCCGGCCGGGAGGAAGCGAAGGGTGGCCAAGTGGCCGGCCGGCCCGAATTGAAGGGCAGGCCGGCGGAAATGGCCAAGGGTGAATGAACTCAGCGGGCCATGGGTTTTGGAAACCTCGGTGGAAGGGAGGAAGGGGGCGGCCCTTGGCCGTGTGTGGGCCAACCCGAACCCGTGGGAGAGGGGGGGAGGCCTTGGGGGTTAAGGAGGGCTGGGGAGGTGGGGCAGGCGCGATTGGCGGGGTGGCATGTCCGGCGGGATGTTGGGAGATGTGGGGGTTGGGGTGGATTCATCCGAATTTCGGGAGCACATATTTAAGGTAGGGAGCTAGGAGAGTCCAAATGAGGTGCGGTTTTTCCCTTGATCTTGATCGAACGAGAGCATGGAGGGAGTTTGCTGGGTTTTGGGCCACTTTGAAAAGGGTGTTGGGCTGCAATACAAAAAGGCTTTTCGGTTACCCGGTTAACCGTTGGAGTATAACGACCTCCAAATGGAAATTGGCGATCTGGTGCTATACCAAGGCAACTTGACAAACCTCGGTCCATTCGAGACCGTTTAACACCCCTTTAATGAAAAGAGGTAAAAGGGGCCGGGAGACATAAGTCGGATTGCAAAAGCGGACAACGGGGAAAATGCTTGGATGCAAGGCGAACCTTATGCAAAATTCACATGATGACATGATAAAAATGCAGATGATCCAAAAGTGGCAAAAACAAATGACATGGCAACAACGACGAATAATGGCGGACACAGGCGCTCGAATCCGTGGCGTTACAACACTCCTCCACTAACAAGAGTCAAGAAGATCTTAGGGCCAAGGGAAATGGATGAGGTGAAACAAGGAACTCAAGAAAAGAAGCAAAAATCGAGGCACGGAAGAAGAAGAGGAAGAACGACGAGATTGGCGAGAATCAAAGCTCACGGAATCAAGATAGACTATGAAACCACTCGTTCTGAAATGGTTAGAATGAAAAAAAGCGAATATTAAGAAATTTAGGCAGCACTCCGGTTGAACAAGGAAAGAATAGAAACGAACTTCACAAGATGGGATGAAAACTGATGAAGACATGGCCAAAAACCTCCGGAAAGAATTGAAAACTTTCACGAATATAGACCCTATCCAAAAAGGAACTCGACGGTCCCCCAAGGATAGACCAATATTAAGCATTTCAAGGTGGATATCATTACATCAACATTACATAATAGATGAGGATACATACATAAGGCTCAAATGCCACAAGAATACAACAACATCATATACAAAGATCAACATCCACTACGGGAAACATAAACAAAACTCAAGCGACATCCACCACCTAGCCCAGGGCTGCCGACACGGAACCTATCCCACGATAGAAGCGAAAGAAGAACTCCAAAACAAGCAACATGCACTCTTGTCATGATCATCCATAAAACCTGTACCTTAATGGTGGTGTAGTTCTGAGCCACGAGGACTCAACAATCCCATTACCATGGGTATCAAGACAAAAGGTTAAAAGGGTAAGGAAGGGTAAAATGGTGAGGTTGCACAGGCTACCATATATGGTGGCTCTCTTAAATGAGGGCGAAGAGAAACAAAGGGCGTTCGTCAACTAGTAATGATCAAAAGTGATCCCGAACTCCTACTTACGTCGGACATAACTTCAGAAACCGTGTTCTCCTCTCGATCAACCCGAAAAGAACACTCCCAGTTCCCCCAGTTGGTGTATTTTAGAATAGTTTGCTTCAAGTTTACTCGGATATTAACAAATTCCCATCCCACATAAAGGGGCACGGCCTCGAAAGTTTATACCTGCGGGGTGTCCCAACAGCCATGATAAGCTCTCGCGATCAACGAAGGATATTCCTTCTCCCGGGAAACCCGATCATCTCGGAATCCGGCTACAAGACATTTCGGCAGCAATAAAACAAGACCAGCAAAGCCGCCGGATTGTGAAAAATCCTGATAAATTATCGTACCTCGGTCTCGGGGAACGGATAAGTCAAACTCGAGTAAAACCAACCCTCGAGTTGCCCGTGGTGGCCCATTTCTCGGTTCGGACCAACCTTTCGAAGAACAGGCCTGGGTGGGGGCTAAAATAAAGATGACCCCGGACTCCAAAACCCAAGGGAAAAAAAGGGCATAGGTGAGGCAAATGGGTAAAACCAATGTTGGGCCTTCTTTGGAAAAGTCTTATTCAAAAGCGGTCAAGGGGTCCCATAAATCACCCGACCGCGTTAGGGCGCAAAATCCGGGAACATAACACCGATATAGCGGAAACTAGAGGCGGGAAAGTGGAACAAAACACCGGGCATAAGGCCCACCTTTACCAAGTGTATAGATGCATTAATTAAATAAGATATATTGTGATATCCCAACAAGTAAACATGTTCCAACAAGGAACAACATCTCCATGTTCAACAAGGAACAAACTTCATCTTCACCTGAACTAACAACGCTATAAGAGGGCTGAGCAAAGCGGTAACATAGCCAAACAACGGTTTGCATAGGAAGGGTGCAAAAGGTTAGAGGCTGACATGGCAATTTGGGATGGCTTGATAAGCAGGTAATAGGTAGCCTAACATAGCGATAGAAACGAAGCAACTGGCATAGCAATGATAGTAATGAGATCCAAGGTGACGTCATCTTGCCTGAAATCCCATAAGGAAGAAGAGGAGTCCATGAAGAAGGCGAGCGGATGAAGAACCAAGCGTAGAGCGAACGAATCCTCACGATCGATAAACAGAACTAACAAGAAGAAGCACACAACAAAGTAAACACACCACATGAACAAGGCATGATGCACAACAAGCATGATGCATGACAAATCTAGATGAGGCTACTCATGGCAAGAGATGATGCAAACAAGAGCAACACATCAAAGCAAGTTTAAATGAGGTGAACAACATATAACAATTCCGTGAAGTCCTCATATGCAAATTTCGAAATTGGTCCAGATCTGAATAAACCTTATGTTCAAGTTGTTAAACAGCAATTTAAGATGCACCACGATGATCTACACGAAATTCTAGTCAAGTTACATATAAAGTTCATTAAATTGACTACGGCCTAGAAGATATGAGCAAAACCAGTTAAGCATGGCATTGATGCAAAATGCATACAAACATCAAGCAAACACCTCAAAACATGGATGCAACATGATAATATGAAGCTACATGCAAAATCAAGCAAGCTTCATATATATCACACTCAAAAGCGACAACGGTTCAACCCATACACCCTATACAAGTTATAGCAACAATCTGTCCAAAACAGCAAGTAGGCATATTGCAAGCATCAAAACAACAAGCTACAGCACCTCAATATGAAAACAAAAGACATGGCCATGATGTACAGGTAAAGCATTACAAAACATGAACACTGAGCTATCTCCGAAATCACTAGAACATGCTCAAAAACACATGGCAAGATTGCAAATAATGATTTAGGACTTAGCGAAAAATAACATCAGTTGCAATGTTTAGAGCTATCAAACAACATGTTACAGGAACTTATCATGGCAAACAAAGGCATGGCATGAATCTACTCAAAGCATAGAACAAAAGTCCCTTACTGACCATGAGCCAAAAGGATCGAAAATATGATGGCACCCATGTAAACATAGCAAGTTATATTACAGATTTAAACATGGCAGGAACAACAATAAGTAGCATGTTGGTGAGCTTGAACCACTCACCACAGAGAAATACATGGCATGGAAAGGCAACCAACAGCAGTAATACATGGCATAGAAGCTATACATGGCAAGAACAACATCATAGCATACACGGATCAACTACAACAACCTTGGCAAAATTGAATAACATGTAAACAATCCGAGTAACATTTTATAGCAAAAGTAGAGCTCGATTGACTCAAGCTATGGCACCATAATTGCAAACAAGGGCATGG
>JAHIAM010019111.1:0-10507 GCA_021605205.1 Aegilops longissima
CAAATGAGTTAGTTGCGAGATGATGTATTACGGGCAGTAAAGAGACTTGCGGTGGCAGATTGAACTAGGTATTGGATAAGCGATCGAATCTCGGAAAGTAACATACCGATGACAAAGGGAACAACGTATGTTGTTATGCGGTTTGACCGATAAAGATCTTCGTAGAATATGTAGGAACCAATATGAGCATCAGGTTCGCTATTGGTTATTGACCGAGAATAGTTCTAGGTCATGTCTACATAGTTCTCGAACCGTAGAGTCCATGCGCTTAAGGTTTCAATGGCGGTTATTATGAGTTTATGTATTTTGATGTACGAAGGAGTTGAGTCCCGGATGTGATCACGGACATGCGAGGAGTCTCGAAATGGTGAGACATAAAGATTGATATATTGGATGGTTATATTCGGACACGGAAAGGTTCGGAAGTTTCGGATAAAACCCGGTGCTGGGAGGTTCGGAACCCCGAGGAAGTTATGGGCCTTATTGGGCCAGAGGGAGAGAGGGCTGCACCGGAGGTGGTGCCCCCTCCATGGGGAGTCGAATTGGACTAGGAGGCGCAGCCCCCTTTCCCTCCTCTCCTCTCTTTCCTTCCCCTTCCCTCTTCCTAGTAGGACTAGGAAAGGGAGTCCTACTCCTACTAGGAGGAGGACTCCCCCCTCCTAGTCGCCCAAGGGCTGGCCGGCCTCCCCTTGCTCCTTTATATCTCGAGGGCGGGGGCACCCTAGAACACACAAGTTGATCTTCGTGATCGTTCCTTGGCCGTGTCGGTGCCCCCTCCACCATATTCCACCTCGGTCATATTGTAGCGGTGCTTAGGCGAAGCCCTGCGGCGATAGAACATCAAGATCGTCCTGCGCGTCGTCTTGTGGAACTCCTTCCCGGCCTTTCTGGATCGGGCCGGGGATCGTCATCGAGCTGAGCGTGTGCCAGAACTTCGGAGGTGCGAATGCGGTGCTTGGATCGGTCGGATCGTGAAGGCGTCGACTACATCAACAGCGTTAATATAGCGCTTCGCTTTCGGTCTCACAGTGCGTGGGCGGACCTCTCCCCTCTCGTTGCTATGCCATCACCATGGTCTTGCGTGATCGTGAAATTTTTGAAATTACTCGTTCCCCAGGATGGCATCGAGCCTGGTTTTATGCGTTGATGTCATATGCGAGTAGAACACAAGTGAGTTGTGGGCGATACAAGTCATACTACCTACCGACATGTCATACTTTGGTTCAGCGGTATTGTGAGATGAGCGGCCGGACCGACATTCGCGTGCGCTTCGCAGACTGGTTTCACCGCTGTGAGCACTTTCGTTGCTTAAAGGTGGTGGCGGGTGTCATTCTCTCACTTTAGTTGAACCGGTGTGGCTCGCCCGGTCCTTGAAGGTTAAAGCGGAGTCTATTTGTGAAATGTCGTTGTGGTTTTGATGCGTGGTAAACGGTTCTTGCTCAGCCCGTAGCAGCCACGTAAAACTTGCAACAACAAAGTGAGGGCGTCTAACTTGTTTTTGCGGGCATGTTGTGATGTGATATGGTCAAGGCGTGATGCTATATTTTATTGTATGAGATGATCATGTTTTGTAACGAGTTATCGACAATGGCGGAGCCATATGGTTGTCGCTTTATTGTATGAAATGCAAGCCCATGTAATTGCTTTACTTTATCACTAAGCGGTAGCGATAGTCGTAGAAGCAATAGTTGGCGAGGCGACAACGATGCTACGATGGAGATCAAGGTGTCGCCGGTGGCGATGGTGATCATGGCGATTGCGGAGATGGAATCACAAGCACAAGATGATGATGGCCATATCATATCACTTATATTGATTGCATGTGATGTTTATCCTTTATGCATCTTATCTTGCTTTGATTGGGTAGCATTATAAGATGATCTCTCACTAAAATTATCAAGTAGTGTTCTCCCAGTATGCACCGTTGCCAAAGTTAAGGTGAGACACCCGATGATCGGGTGTGATAAGCTCGATCCAACTACAGCGGGTGCAAGCCAGTTTTACTGAGAATACTCAGGTTATACTTGGCGAGCCTAGCATATCGAGATATGGCCTCGGAACACGGAGCCGAAAGGTGGCGTGAATCATATAGTAGATATGATCAACATAAGATGTTCACCATTGAAAACTACTCCATCTCCGTGATGATCGGTTATGGTTTAGTAGATTTGGATCACGTGATCACTTAGATGACTAGAGATGTACGTCTAAGTGGGAGTTCTTAAATAATATGATTAATTGAACTTAAATTTATCATGAACTTAGTTACGGTAGTATTTTGCAATTATGTTGTAGATCAATAGCTGCGTTGTTGCTTCCTATGTTTTTATATGTGTTCCTAGAAAATTGTATTGAAAAATGTTAGTAGCAATATTGCGGATTGGATCCGTGATCTGAGGTTTATCCTCATTGCTGCCTGAGAAAATTATGTCTTTGATGCACGCTAGGTAGAACCTATTGCGGGAGCATATCACGGGGCGTTATGAACATTTGGCTAGCTCAATATGATAACTACTTGATAGTTTAAGTGCACCATGCTTAGCGGCTTAGAATCGGGACTTCAAAGGCGTTTTGAGCGTCATGGACCATATGAGATGTTCGGAGTTGAAGTTAATATTTCAAGCAAATACCGAGTTGAGAGATATGAAGTCGCAACAAGTTCTATAGCTAAAAGATGGAGAGAATCGCTCAACTAGTGAGCATGTGCTCAGATTATGCAGGTGCTTCAATCGCTTGAATCAAGTGGGAGTTAATCTTCGGATAAGATAGTGATTGAAATTCTCTAGTCACCATCACTAAGTTACTAGAACTTTGTGATGAACTATAATATGCAAGGGATGGCAAGATTCCGAGCTCTTCGTGATGTTGAAATCGGCGAAGGTAGAAATCAAGAAAAGAGCATCAAGTGTTGATGATTGACAAGACCACTAGTCTCAAGGAAAGGGCAAAGGGAAGAAGGGAACTTCAAGAAGAGCGGCAAGCAAGTTGCTGCTCAAGTGAAAAGCCCAATCTGGACCTAAGCACGAGACTAAGTGCTTTTTCTGCAATGGAACTGGTCACTAGGCGGAACTACCCCAAGTATTTGGCGGATAAGAAGGATGGCAAAGTGAACAAAGGTATATTTGATATCTGATTATTGATGTGTATTTTACTAGTGTTATAGAACCCCTCGGTATTTGATCTTGGTTGGTTGCTAAGAGTAATTAAAGCAGGAGTTGCGAGAATGAGCGAAACTAGTTGAAGGGGAAGTGACGATGAGTGTTGGAAGTAGTTCCAAGATTGATATGATCATCATCCACCTCCCTATACTTTCGGGATTAGTGTGGAACCTAAATAAGTGTTATTTGGTGTTGAGCATAAATATGATTTGATCATGTTTATTACAATCAAGTTATTTATTTAAGTAAGAGAATAAATTGTTGTTACATTTACATGAATAAAACCTTATATGGTTACACCCAATGAAAATGGTTCATTGGATCTCGATCATAGTGATACACATATTCATAATATTGAAACCAAAAGATGCAAAGTTAGTAATGATAGTGCAACTTATTTGTGACTTGCCGTTTAGGTCATATTGGTGTAAAGCGCATGAAGAAAACTCCATCTGATGGACTTTTGGAATCACTTGATTATGAATCATTTGATGCTTGCGAACCGTGCCTTTTGGGCAAGATGACTAAAACTCCGTTCTCGGAACAATGGAACAAACTCTTGACTTATTGGAAATAATACATACCGATGTATGCGATCAATGAAAGTTGATGCTGTGGCAAATATCGTTATTTTCGACCTTCACAAGATGATTTGAGTAGATATGGGTATATCTACTTAATGAAACATAAGTCTGAAATAGTTGAAAATTCAAAAGAATTTCAGAGTGAAGTGGAAAATCATCGTAACAAGAAAATAAAGTTTCTGCGATCGATCGTGGAGATGAATATTTGAGTTCTGAGTTTGGTCTTCAATGAAAACAATGTGGAATAGTTTCACAGCTCCATACGGAACACCACAACATTATGGTGTCGAGCGTCGTAACGTACTTTATTTTGATATGTGCGATCTATGATGTATCTTACCGATTTACCACTATCGTTTTGGGGTTATGCATTAAAGGCAGCTGCATTCACGTTTAATAGGGCACCATCTAAATCCGTTGAGATGACACTTATGAACTATGGTTTAGCGATAAACCCTAAGTGTCGTTTCTTAAAGTTTGGAGTTGTGATGCTTATGTGAAAAAGTTTTCACGATAAGCTCGAACCCTCGAATCGTCTTCATAGAATACCCAAAGGTAACTATTGGGTACACCTTCTATCACAGATCCGAAAGCAAGATATTTGTTGCTAAGATGGATCCTTTCTAGAAAGAAGTTTCTCTCGAAAGAAGTGAGTGGGAGGAAAGTAGAACTTGATAGGTAATTTGTACCTTCTCCCAATTTGGAAAGTAGTTCATCACAAATCAGTTCGATGATTCCTACACCAAATTAGTGAGGAAGCTAATGATGATGATCATGTAACGGATCAAGTTACTACCAACCTCGTAGGTCACGGTGAGATCCGCACAGTGATCGGTAATCCCATTCGGAGGTCATGTTACTTGACCATGACGAACCTACGAACTATGAGGAAGCGATGATGAGCCCATATTCCAAAAATGGTTTGAGGCCATGAAATCTGAGATATGATCCATGTATGAGAACAAAGTATGGACTTTGATGGATTTGCCCGATGATCGGCAAACCATAGAAAATAAATGGATCTTCAAAGAGGAAGGCAGATCTTGATAGTAGTGTTACTATCTACAAAGCTAGACTTGTCGAAAAGGTTTTAGACAAAGTTCAAGATGTTGAATACAATGAGATTTTCTCACTTGTATCAATGCTTAAAATCTGTCCGAATCATGTTAGCAATTGCCACATTTATGAAATCGGCAAATGGATGTCAAAACTCATTCCTTAATGGTTTTCTTAAAGAAGAGTTGTATATGATACAACCAGAAGATTTTATCAATCCTAAAGGTGCTAACAAAAGTGCAAGCATCTCGGAGTTGGAATATACGCTTTGATGTGTTGATCAAAGCATATGATTTTCTGAACTTGCGGTGGCTTTGTATTTACAAGAAAGTGAGTGGGAGCACTAAACATTTCGATAAGTATATGGAATGACATATTGTTGATCGGAAATAATGTAGAATTATTACGCAAAGCATAAAGGAGTATTTGAAAGGTTTTTTCAAAGAAAGACCTCGGTGAAGCTGCACATATTGAGCATCAAGATCTATAGAGATAGATCAAGGCGCTTGATAAGTTTTTCAATGAATACATACCTTGACAAGATTTTGAAGTAGTTCAAAATGGAACATAAAAGAAAGAGTTCTTGCACGTGTTACAAGGTGTGAGATTGAGTAAGACTCAAAACCCGACCACCGGAAGATAGAAGAGAATAAAAGTCATTCCCTATGCATCAGCCATAGGTTCTATAAAGTATGTCATCTGTGTACCAGATCTATTGCATACCCTACCACTAAGCTTGGCAAGGGAGTGCAATAGTGATCTAGGAATAGATCAATGGACAGCGGTCAAAATTATCCTTAGTAGAATAAGGATATGTTTCTCGATTATGGAAGTGATAAAGGTTAGGTAAATAAAGGGTTACGTCGATGCAAGTTTGACACCGATCGGATGACTTTAAGTCTTGATCTAGATACATATTGATAGTGGGAGCATTAGCTAGAGTAGCTCCGTGCGAGCATTATTGACATAGAGATTTGCAAAATACATACGGATCTGAATGTGGCGAGACCGTTGACTAAGATTCTCTCACAAAGCAAAACATGATCACACCTTAGTACTCTTTGGGTGTTAATCACATAGCGATGTGAACTAGATTCTGAATCTAGTAAACCCTTTTGGTCTTGGTCACATGATGATGTGAACTATCGATGTTACTCACATGGTGATGTGATCTAGATTATTGACTCTAGTGCAAGTGGGAGGTGAAGGAAATATGCCCTAGAGGCAATAATAAAGTTATTTTATTTCCTTATATCATGATAAATGTTTATTATTCATGCTAGAATTGTATTAACGGAACATAATACATGTGTGAATATATAGACAAACAGTTATGTCACTAGTATGCCTCTACTTGACTAGCTTGTTAATCAAAGATGGTTATGTTTCCTAACCATGGACAAGGAGTTGTTATTTGATTAACAAGGTCACATCATTAGTTGAATGATCGATTGACATGACCCATTCCGTTAGCAGCACCACGATCGTTTAGTATGTTGCTATTGCTTCCTTCATGACTTATACATGTTCCTATGACTATGGATTATGCAACTCCGTTTACGGAGGAACACTTTGGGTACTACCAAGCGTCCTGGCTGGCTGGGTGATTATAAAGAATTACTACGGTGTCTCCAAAGGCGGATGTTGGGTTGGCGTATTTGAGATTAGGATTTGTCACTCCGATTGTCGGAGAGGTATCTCTGGCCCTCTGGTAATGCACATCACTTAAGCCTTGCAAGCATTGCAACAAATGAGTTAGTTTGGAGATGATGTATTACGAGCAGTAAAGAGACTTGCGGTGGCGAGATTGAACTAGGTATTGGATACCGACGATCGAATCTCGGAAAGTAACATACCGATGACAAAGGGAACAACGTATGTTGTTATGCGGTTTGACCGATAAAGATCTTCGTAGAATATGTAGGAACCAATATGAGCATCAGGTTCGCTATTGGTTATTGACCGAGAATAGTTCTAGGTCATGTCTACATAGTTCTCGAACCGTGGGTCCGGCAGCAAGGTTTCAATGGCGGTTATTATGAGTTTATGTATTTTGATGTACGAAGGAGTTAGTCCCGGATGTGATCACGGACATGCGAGGAGTCTCGAAATGGTCGAGACATAAAGATTGATATATTGGATGGTTATATTGGACACGGAAAGGTTCGGAAGTTTCGGATAAAACCGGTCTTGGGAGGGTTACGGAACCCCGGGAAGTTATGGGCCTTATTGGGCCAGAGGGAAGAGGGCTGCACCGGAGGTGGTGGCCCCCTCCATGGGGGTCCGGTGGACTGGGAGGCGCAGCCCCTTTCCCTCCTCCTCTTTCCTTCCCCTTCCCTCTTCCTAGTAGGACTAGGAGGAGTCCTACTCCTACTGGGAGGACTCCCCCTCCTGTCGCCCAAGGGCTGGCGGCCCTCCCTTGCTCCTTTATCTACGGGGCAGGGGCACCCTAGAAACACAAGTTGATCTTCGTGATCGTTCCTTAGCCGTGTGCGGTGCCCCCTCCACCATATTCCACCTCGGTCATATTGTAGCGGTGCTTAGGCGAAGCCCTCGTGATGGAACATCAAGATCGTCCCACGCCCGTCGTCTTGGAACTCCTTCCGGCGCTTTCTGGATGGGCCGGGGATCGTCATCCAGCTGAGCGTGTGCCAAGAACTGGAGGTGCGAATAGCGGTGCTTGGATCGGTCGGATCGTGAAGGCGTCTGACTACATCAACAGCGTTAATATACGCTTCGCTTTCGGTCTCACGAGTGCGTGGCGGACCTCTCCCCTCTCGTTGCTATGCCATCACCATGGTCTTGCGTGATCGTAGGAAATTTTTGAAATTACTATGTTCCCCAACAACAACCAAGTTTGATTATACACGAGGCAAGGCCAATGTCATTCGGATGCTTTGGCGGAAGCTTCTTAACAGTCTAATCCTCAAGCCCTTTCAGCGGATCTCGTGAAGCTTTCCATAGCTAATCTTCAAGTTGTTCCTCAAGGCTTTCTTGCCAACCTCATAGTCTCTCCTACTTTGGAAGATCGGATCCGTGAGGCTCAACCCGGATGCCATGGTGAAAAAGGTGAAGCGTGGTATCGACAAGGGCATTCAAGTACAAGTGCTTCCACGTTGATGACAAAGACACTCTTTCTTTGAGGACGGATTTGGTTCCTAAGGGTGATCGAGAAAAGTCATTTGAGCAGGGCTCACAATTCGCTTCTATCCATTCATCCGGAAGTCGAAGATGTACCATGACCTCAAGCAGTCATATTGGTGGACTCGAATGAGCGAAATTGCTCAATTTTGAATGAGTGTGATGTCTGCGGAAGAAGTGAAAGCGAACACCAAAGACCAGCTGGTCTCCTCCAACCTCTTGCTATTCAGTGGAAGTTGATCATATTGAAATGGACTTGTGACTGGTTTCCAAAGTCAAGCGTGGAAATGATGCTATCTTCGTTGTCATTGACAAGCTTACTAAAGTGGCTCATTTTCTTCCTATCAAAGAATCCATCACAGCAGCTCGGTTGGAGCTATACACCTCGAGGTTGTCTCCTTGCACGGCATTCCACAAGTGATCTCTTGGACCGTGGCAGCATCTTTACCTCAAGTTCGGGATTCTTTTGGAAGGCCATGGGCACCAACATTCGTTTAGACAGCTTTCCATCCTCAAACAAGTGGCCAAGTTGGCGAGTAAATCAAATCCTTGAAGATATGCTCAGGGCTTGTGTCATTTCCTTGGTATGAAGTGGGAAGATTGTCTTCCATATGCGAGTTCTCTTACAACAACAGCTTCCAGCGAGTTAGGGCAGGCCCGTTGAAATTCTCTATGGCGGAAAGTGCGTACTCCTCTTAATTAGTGCGAGACAGGTGAGCGTAACTTCTTGGCAATGACTTGATCCGAAGCGGAAAAATGTGCCAAGTCATTCGTGAGAATCTCAAAGCCGCATAATCGCCGGAAAACTATTATGATGATAAGCACCGTGATGTGGCTTTTGAAATTGGAGACCATGTCTACCTCCGCGTCTCTCAATGAAAGGCACTCGTAAACCGGTATCAAAGGAAGCTTGCCCCTCGTCGTGGGTCCTTTCAAGATCATTGGGAAAAAGCGATCTGCCTATCAACGAGCTTCCATCCAACTTTGCAAGCGTGCACGATGTGTTTCACGTGTCACAACCATAAGTGCTTCAAGACTCTGAGCAGCACTATCAACTTGAAGATTGACCTTCAAGAAGATCTCTCTTATCATGAGCACCCGTTGCTATTCTTGAAAACCGGCGCAAGAGTCAACAAGTCAATCAAATTCCTGAAAGTGAAGTGGTCACACCATTCCGACCGAGAAGCTACTTGGGGCGCGAGGATCACCTCCGTTCGAATATCCGGAGTTCTTTCGGTCCTAGATCTCGGGGCGAGATCCTCTTGTAGTGGTGGAGTGTTGTAACACCGGAGTAACTTTCCATATTTGTAACTCCAACTCTTGCCATTTTCGGCATTGATATATGATATTCCCTCCATGGTTGGGTTTTCTCCTTTTGCATTTTGTCCATGTCATGCATTTTATATTATGTCATCATGTGCATCGCATTTGCATACGTGTTAGTCTCATGATTCGAGCATTTTTCCGTTGTTAGTTTTGCAATCCGGCACTCCTATCTCCCGGCGGTCCCTTTTACGGTTTCCGTGTGCGGTATTAAACCTTCTCGAAATGGACCAAGGTTTGTCTAGTGGCCTTGATATACCACCGTAGACCACGGTCAAGTTTGAGTCATTTGGAGCTCGTTTGGTACTCAGCAGTTAAGCACTCTCATAAAGGCCTCTTTTAATTTGCAGCCAACACCCTCCAAAACAGCCCAATAACCCATCTAAGTCACTTCCATGCTCTCCGTCGTTCGATCACGATCGTGTGGTAAAACTACACCTCATTTGGACTCTCTAGCTCCCTCTATGCCTATTTAAGCAAACCCCCTCCAAATCGGATCATTCCCCGAAACCCTAGCTTTTCCTCCGCGCCGCGGACACGTCCGGCGGCAGACGATCCCGTGCCTTGCCGGCAATCGCGCGCCACGTCCACCGGCGCCCGCCGCCGCCCTCCCGCCCGGCCTTGAGGCCAGTGAGCCCGTGCGAGCCAGCGCCGCCCGCCTCCCGCCAGCCCGCGCCGCCGCCGCCCGCGCGCGCCGCCTCCCGCTGGCAGCACGCCCGCCTCCCGCCGCCCGCCCAGGTGGTCGCCGCCCTCGTGGCGCCCGGCGCCGCCCTCCGGTGGCTCCTCGCCCGGCCTCCTCGCCTCGGCCGCCGCATCCGCCCAGCCCGGCCCAGCGAGCTCCTTCCTCCCAGCGACTCGCGAGCAGCCAGCGCCCGTCGCCGCCCGATCGATCGACCTCGGGCACGTGCGCGTTGATTTCTCCCCTCTAATATTTCTCTAAGTTATTTTGCATCCGGTGTTTTTGTTGCTTTTCAGCGTCTTTGTAACTTTGTCATCGTAGCTCCATTTTGGCGTATATTATGTCAAATGTTCGTCTCGAAGAGTAGATCATTTCATTCCATTGCATCATTTTCATTTGAGCTCATCTTGATGCCCGAAATGTTGTTGGAAGAGTGCTATGTGTTGTTAGTTTCTGTTTATAACAGAACTTGCACTTTATTATTTTTGCCATGATTAATGTGTGCACCCTATGAATTTTAGTCCTACAAGTGTTTTGAAATACCATGCCATCTTTCCAGGGTGTAT
>JAHIAM010019120.1:0-19845 GCA_021605205.1 Aegilops longissima
GTTTGGTCTAACAAGTGGCGTCAGTCCCAAAGATTGCAATGTAAACTCTGTTTCCTTTGTAACATTTGGTCTCACGAAAAGAAAATCGGTCCCAGGTTTACGACCAACTCTCGAAAGCTTATTCAATCGGTCTCACCAGTTTTTATGTCGGTCTCAGAGATTCGTTATGCCCTAACCCTAACAATCGGTCTCACCGGTTGCATTCGTCCACGAAAATCACTAACGGTCACTAGGTTTACTAAATGGTCCGGCCCAGTTGTTGAATCGGTCCCACAGTTTGTTAAATTGTGTAGCAGTTAGATTTTGTGTGGAGGCTATAAACCCTCCACCTCCTCTTCATTGTGGAAAGCCATCATGAACCTACACTTCCAACTTACCATTTAGAAAGAACTACCTACTCATGTGTTGAGGCCAAGATATTCCATTCCTACCATATGAATCTTGATCTCTAGCCTTCCCCAAGTTGCTTTCCACTCAAACCCTCTTTCCACAGATCCAAATTCTATGAGAGGGTTGAGTGTTGGGGGACTATCATTTGAAGCACAAGAGCAAGGAGTTCATCATCAACCCATTTGTTACTTCTTGGAAGTGGTGTCTCCTAGATTGGCTAGGTGTCACTTGGGAGCCTCGACAAGATTGTGGAGTTGAACCAAGGAGTTTGTAAGGGAAGGAGATCGCCTCTTGAAGATCTACCGCTAGTGAGGCAAGTCCTTGTGGGCGGCCATGGTGGGATAGACAAGGTTGCTTCCTTTGGACCCCGTGGGTGGAGCCCTCAGTGGACTCGCCCGTTACCCTTAGTGGGTTGAAGTCTCCATCACGTGGAGTGCGATAGCACCACCTATCGGAACCATGCCAAAAAATCCGTGTCCCAATTGGTTTGAATCCTCCAAACCCTTCCTTTACTTTCCCAAGTTGCATGCTTTAATTTCCTGCCTATATACTCTTTGCATGCTTGCTTGATTTGTGTGATGGCTTGACTTGTCCTAAGATAGCTAAAATCTTCAAACTCTAAAATTGGGAAAAGGTTAAGTTTTTAATTGGTCAAGTAGTCTAATCACCCCCTCTAGACATACTTCAAGGTCCTGTGGTATCGGCTTTGGTCTCCATTTGCTTTTATTTCCATAGCTTTTGGTGGTCATGGCCTTTGTTTCACAACCTAGGAGGTATCGTCTGGGAAATTATCCCGTGGGTCCTTACTTTGATGGTACTAATTTGCTAGTTGGAAGCATAAGATGAAAATGCATATTCCGGACATAACCCGCCGTTTGGGCAATTATTTGTATTTTGCAAGGTGAATTCTTTGATGGGAAAGGGAACGTGAATAATCTGGTTGAAGATGCTGCAATACACGCTCAAGCTTGTGATTCATCTTCAATGGATTGTGCCTGAAGAATTCAACAAAATCACCGTCTTGAGAATGCAAAAGAAATTTGGGATACTTTGATTGATATGCATGAAGGTCCGAATCCGTCAAGAAATCCAAGTTGGATGTGCTCCAAAGTCAACGACAAGTTCAAAATGAAGGATGGTGAAGGTGTGTGAAATGTACTCTAGGCTTGCTCTTATTACAAATGAGATTGCGGCTTAGGGGTGAAGAGATGACCGAATTCATCATCAAGAGATCCTAAGAGCATTGGATGGAAAGTATGATACCGTGTACATTGATCCAAATGATGCCAAACTACAAGATCTCAAGCCCGGGAAGTCATTGGAAGAATTGTTGCTCATGAGATGTCACTCAAGGATAAGGAGGAACTTCACAACAAGTCAAGTGGTGCTTCAAAGCCTCAAGTGAAGCCCCACATCATAAAGTGAGAAACAAACCTTCAATGAAAATTGAGCTTAATGGTGAAGAACTCAACAAATTCTACAAGGGAAGCAAAGAAAAAGTCCAAGTGGACTTACCATGACAAAAGATCTTCTAGTCGAGGCCAATTGCTACAATTGTGGGAGGAACACTATTCAAAGTGTGGCACCCTACAAAGAAGAAATTCTCCAAGAAGAAGGCAAAGAAGAATCACCACCAAGAGAGGAGGGTAGAGATGATCGTTTGAGCGAAGACCCTCCGGGAAAGCAAGGATTGGAAAGGAAGGACAATCATCAAAGAATACACAAAATGAAGACATCAAGCTCATGTTGGTGAATGGGTATCCGGCTCGCTCGACAATCACTCGGAGAAGCTATCCTCCGACTCGAATATACTCAAGATGAAGGTGTTGCGGTTAGCACTTGTGTCAACCAACTCCTCGACATATTTGATTCACAAAATGAAGGAATTGGAAGATGCTTCATGGCCAAGGTCCAAAGGTAACAATCCAGTATGTTGATTTCAATAGTGATGAAGATGACTTGCTTGTGGATGATGATTTACTTTTACAACTCTAGTGATGAATACTATGATGAAACGTCAATTAATCATGCTAATCAAGATAAAGCGAATGACAATGATAAGGAGAAGATTGAGCTTCTAACTAAAGAACTAAACACTCTTAAGTTGGCTCATGAAACTATCTTGAAGATCATCGAAACTTTTAAGGGCTCATGAAATTCGCTTTGAAAAGCTCAATCTTGAGCAAGAGCATGAGTTCTTAAAAGCAATCAATGATGATTCCGTGAAAGTTCTTCTTACATTGCCAGCGTTTACTCCTATCTACTTACATCCTCAAGTCAAGTCTAGTAACAAGTACAAGAAAGATACTTCCTCTAGTAAACAATAAAATGTCAAATCAATATTGTTGCTTCTAGTAGTTCTCTTGATTCCACTAATGATTCTCTTAGCCAAGTTACACTTGAGCAAGAAAATAGCTTATTGAAGGAATTATAGAAAGGTGTTACAAAGCCTTTTGGGAGTAAGCAATTAGAAATTATAAAACAAGGAAGACAGGAAGAATCAAGGTGTTGGTTTTGAGCAAAGTTCAATGCCAATGGAGTTAGTGGAAGAAGATCAATACCCCAAGCAAGTTTGTTCCTCAACAAAAGTATGATCCTACTTCCTTCAAGGAACACAAGCACAAGATGATCTTCCACCACAAGACCACAAGAACAAAGGCAAGGACAAGCTTCAAGAAGAGATTGATGCATTTGAAGAAGCACCTAAGGCCTCGTTCAAGTGGATTCCCAAGACTACTACAAGTTCTACTTCATCAAGTACAACTACAACTCCAAGGATTCCCATCAAGATGATGTGGATCCCAAAGAAAAGAACTAGAGAGTTCTTGAGGGTGACTCCGCCAACATTCTTCACCATATCATTATGGCAAGGACAAGTGTCAACTTCCATCTTGCACTAGTTCAAAGTCACAAACCCTCATGTTGGTAAGGCAAGGGACAAGGCAAGTTGAAAAGTGCAACTCACTCCAAAGGTTGCTCAATTGATCTACATCAACATTGAGCATCCACATCTTCAACACCTACATGAAGTCATCATCGACAAAACCCAAGGTTAGTTCATCCCTCTAAGGGGATCTCACATCTAGGGGCTTAACTCAAGATGGTCAAAGCAACTCTAATGGTGGAACACATCAATGCATTATGTAAAAGTGGTAACCCACTTGAGCTTAAGCGATGAGTATGACCTTGATCAAATGTTTATCATTTGACTCCTAATCAATATACTCATATATAGATGACCTAGTCCGCCAATTGTTTGATAGATGCTAGAATTGGTTGTGCATGCCCCATATTTCATTTGCATCTTTTTGTGTGAGCATGTTGGTGCATATTTTACTCATTCAAGGACATCCACTTGTTGTTTTGATTGTTTGGTTCTTTCTTCTTTTGGAAGTGGATGGACAAGAATGCCTAAGAACTTTCTCTAGCTATCTATGCTTTTCCGTCTCAAACTCTATTCATGCTACATCACAAAATTTGATCAAGTCGATTGAACCACTGTGTGAGGAGCTTTCGAGTCCCGATTATCATAGACTTAAACTTAAAACTTCTTTGTGATTCCGGCCGATTCCTCCATTTGGTCCTGAGATCACTAAATCGATCTAGGTTTTCAATCTCGGTGCCCGATTTGAACTTCGGTCCCAGGTTCTGGCGAACACGTTATGCATCTCGGTGCCACCAGTTGTTCCCTTTCGGTCCCCGGCAGTCGGGCTATATATAGTCCGGGCAAAATTTTGGAAATTTCTCGAACCCCCTGAAATAGCTCGCTCTGCCTCCAAGGTCTCGGATCGTCTCCTTGTGCCCACCGCCTCCACGCTGGTCTCGCGCCATCCAAATTCAACCCGCGTTGCCGCGTGGCGAGTTCATCGCCGAGCTAGGGTATGGACTCGATCAGTGCTATCCTCGTCCGATTCTAGCAATTTGTTCTTATTGATTCTTGCCAGATTGAAACACCCTATCCATCAATGCAATCCGTAGATTAGATGAGATTTGAAAATTTAGGGTTAGGTTTCCGAAACCATCTCGGACCAACGAGTTGAAAACTTCGGTCCCACCGATTTGGCTTATGCCATTGCACTAGTAACTCTCGGTTGGAAATTGCTAATGGTGCGACCGATTTTGGACTTTGTGAAACCCTAGCAGTCCGGTGCCACGAACTTTCGGTCCAGGTTCATCGATTTGGTTCCAAAACTGCGGTATCCCGAGTTTGAAAATCGGTTGATCAAAATCTTTACGTGGAAAACTAAAACTGAATTTTTGAATCATTCTTTTGCAAAATCTTGCATTTTGTGATGCTCATCCATCTATTATAACTCTTCACGGGGTCGCGATCGGTGTTTGCGGCATTGGACCGGGTGCGCAAACGGTCTGACGTTGACATGGTGAGGCACTAGTCCCTCGGCACTGAGAAGGCAGGGGCACTCCTAGCAACCTGCCTAAAGGCTGCTACGGGAAAAGGAAGAAGAACTTGACTCGAAGATGAGGATTATAAGGAGGAAGATGAGGCCCTCCAAGAAAAAAGTACTCAAAAAAGGGTATGGCTCAACAAAGCATACAAAGCGAGCATGAAGATTAAAAGGCCCGGAAGACAACCAATGTCCAAAGCGGAGACTCAACTAAAGCACGAAGCCGATCCCAAAGAGCCCGAAGGAAAGAAAAGGAAGGAAAGGGTCAAAAGACCATGGCGGTTGGGCAACCTTCCATGATGGAAGGGGAAGAGCTTCTTTTGACACCCAAGGCACCAAAGCTTATGGGTGATGCTATTAGATCGAGGGCTGCAACATCTAAGCCCAAAAGCACCAAAGCTGCCCCAAGGCCAAAATCGCAAAGAGGAATACGGGAGTATTCGCTCGAGAAAACAAGGCCCCTGCAGAGGTTCTTGAGGAGGAAGATGAAGAAGGACAAGTTAGGAAGCTCAAGCCCAAGATCAGACCACAATGATGCCCATCCTGGTGAGGACATGAACATCGAGAAAAATTGGGTTGAGGCTATGGAGGTTGGCAGATCCATATGCCAAAGGAGAAGGCTCTTTTGATTACGGGTTCCATACAAAAGCAGAGGACTTCTATGAGACAATCTTGGGACAAAAGCCCATTGTGTGGATATGAGTGGTTATTTGGACCTACATGAAGGAAAATGAAGAACACTATCCGGGTGCAAACAGTTTTGTTGCTTGTGGAGTTGCAGATTTTGTTGGAAGCTCCCTGGAATGATGAACTTATCATGCAATTCTCTCCGACACTTCTATCCGATGGGAGGATAGTTTGGATGTCGAAGGTACAAGATACCGTCCGTTGGGAGTGGGAAAACGATAAATGAAAAAAAATTGATGACCGGATGTATATGCCAAGAAGAAAATGGGACACAATACCATGGCACATTGTACAAGGAGATCCCAACAAAGCCCTAGAGACTTTCTCTTTTGGATCATCCACTTTCTTACGGGGCTGCCTACAATCAATTGGATCCTAAGGCACCTCTATTGCCTAAGTCGGTGACCACAACATGATCGAGGGCATGCAATCAATATGTTGCATTTATTTGATGTGCCTCGAAATTCAAGGTCATGAGCCTTATAGTTGAAACCATTAAGAGGGCGGAGATCATAAGAGAGTTGTGGATATGCCCCTCAGTTAGGAGTTGATTAACTCAAAGATGGGCCAGGCAAATATCTATTGGATAAGGAACATTTTCCACTTTATCCGACTTTGAGGACAATAGGTTGTCATGAATGAGAATGATCCATCATCGTTCAAGTTCAAGAAGAAGGAGAAGGCAAGGAAGGAAGGCTGCCAGATGCCAACTCAAGAGGAGGATCGGTATTTCTTGAAGAACAAGCGGGAAGCTTTTCTTGATAGCACATCTCGAGGATTGAAAGGGATTGGCCACCTCACTCAAAATCGGGAGCTTGGAAAGAATCATGGAACAAAATTTATGATCTAGATGTCAAAATTGAGATTTAGTCGGTTGTGGAGCTGCAGGATGACATCGGGGAGAGGAAGGGCAAGACTACCACCAATTATTTGCGGTGCCTAGAGCTCAGAGTGATCGTGCATGCAGGACACTAGAGCAACATCATCACGCTCCACTCCTGCTCGGTGCAAAGCTCCGGCAACTCCTCGGCTCCTCTACATCAATGAAGTCTTCGTCAAGGCCATCTCTACACCACCACCGAAGATCAAGCACGAGTGATCTAGCACTATGCATTTTCTATGAACTTTTGGTAACTTGTTGCCAAGGGAGAAAAATGTATAGATCATAAACCGAGAGAGAGTGGCTTTTGTTCTCTCTTGATTTGGTGGTTCAAACTTGTTTGCTTTTGATTGCTTGAGATACTATGCTATTCTTGTGAGACATTGATGATCATGTGTTTGATCATAAGCTACACTTATGCATGTTTGATGATATTATCTTATCTTCCTATGTGATCATTCACCTTGCTTGGTGATGGGCATGTATTCAATCTTTATCATTTTGGCGCTCCACCAAGATTATGTGACATGGAAGAGTAACCCATAGCCTAATTCCTTGTGCGGTCCAAAGCAAATCTTTATGCACAAATTTAGGGGGCTCTTGCTTATACATATTCTCAAAGCGGGATGCTTTTCAATCTTATTATCATTTGGAGCTTTGATCTATTGTTGTCATCAATTACCAAAAGGGAGATTGAAAGTGCAACTATCCTAGGTGGTTTTGGTAATTCATAACAACATATAGCTCATTGAGCTAATGCTATTCAAGACTATTATTTCAGGAAACTCAATGAATGGCATGGCATGGATGATGAAAGTGGATCCCTCAAAATACTAAGACAAGGTTGGCTCAAGCTCAAAAGCTCAAGACTCTTCATTTTACATTTTAGTGGTCCAAGATCACATTGAGTCTATAGGAAAAGCCAATACTATCAAGGAGGATGAGGTGTTTTAATGAGCCTCTTGCTTCATGTGCTTAGTGATATGCTCCAAAACCCTCCTCTTTCCACAATCCACAAATGACCTAAACCTAAGCCAAAATCGTCCACGATTCTTTACCAGCGCCACCGATTTCAAAGTCATAGCCCCCACAAACCCACTCGGTCCTCGATGGGATCTCGGTCTCACCGAGATGGGATTATAATCTCTCTGTTTCCCTTCGTAACGTTTGGTCTAACCAAAGTGACGTCGGTCCCACCGAGTTGCAATTAAACCTCTGTTTCCTTTTGTAACATTTGGTCTCACCGAAAAACAAATCGGTCCCAGAGTTTGACCAACTCTCTGAAAGCTTATTACCAAATCGGTCTCACGAGTTTGTATGTCATCTCAAGATTATGTTATGCCTAACCCTAACGAATCGGCTCACAGTTGCATTCGTCCCAAAATCACTACGGTCACTAGGTTTACTAAATCGGTGGAAAGTGCATGAATCGGTCCCCGAGTTTGTAAATTGTTATTGATTGATTTTTGGAGCTATATACCCTCCACCTCCTCTTCATTGTGGAGAGCCATCAACGAACCTACACTTCCAACTTACCATTTGAGAAGAACTACCTACTCATGTGTTGAGGCCAAGATATTCCATTCCTACCATATGAATCTTGATTCTAGCCTTCCCCAATTGCTTTCCACTCAAACCCTCTTTCCACGATCCAAATCCTAGAGAGAGTTGAGTGTTGGGGAATATCATTTGAAGCACAAACAAGGGTTCATCATCAACACCATTTTACTTCTTGGAAGTGGTGTCTCCAAGATTGGCTAAGGTGTCACTTGGGAGCCCAGGCAAGATTGTGGAGTTGAACCAAGGAGTTTGTAAACAAGGAGATCACCTCTTGTGAAGATCTACGCTAGTGAGGCAAGTCCTTTGGCGGCGGCCATGTTGGGATAGAAAAGGTTGCCTTCGTGGACCCTTCATGGGTGGAGCCCTCCGTGGACTCAGCAAACCTTACCCTTGTGGGTTGAAGTCTCCATCAACTGGAATGCGATAGCACCACCTATCGGAACCCCAAAAACATCCGTGTCTCCAATTGTGTTTGAATCCTCCAAACCTTCCTTTACTTTCTTGCAAGTTGCATGCTTTAATTTCCTGCCTATATACTCTTTGCATGCTTGCTTGATTTTGTGATGATTGCTTGACTTGTCCTAAGATAGCTAAAATCTGAAACTCTAAAATTGGGAAAAGGTTAAGTTTTTAATTGGTCAAGTAGTCTAATCCCCCCCTCTAGACATACTTCAAGGTCCTCGTTTGCACTATAAGTACCCAGAGTCTTGGGAGAACCTTTTAATTTCCCGACGATTGGACCTCCCTACTATATTATTTTCCTTGCTCTTTTTGACTTTGCCATGTCAAGTTGTACCCAACACAAAAGAATAAAGTCACTCTTGAACTCATTGATGCATAATCTGGAACAAGCAATACGATGTAAGACAACCGTATGAGGATGGAATATTAAAAAAAGGGCGACATGACATATTCACACTCGATGTGCAAACTAAGTAGAAGGATTTTCAAGAAAATAAAGTAATGCAAGCTAGACACCATATGAAAGATGCAAAATATTACTGAAGTTAAAGTGTCTTGTCATAAGTGGCAATTCAAAAAATTAGAAAGTACAACGTGAAATCAATGCAAGATGCAACCACTATCAAACGCCATGTTAAGCGTCCAATCATGATTCTTGATCGGGATCAAACATATTCTGATGTAAAACATGGTATGATAGATAGATCGATTATTCTGAACCAAAAGCCATGTCATATGCCATGTATAGCGTATAAACTCAGCGGTGCAATTTAATCAAAATAGAAGAAATCGGCTAGACAACAATGCAACATGAAACCAATTATCACCTTTGTCAACGAGCAAGCACCGATGGTGGAGTCGGGAGATGAACTCATCATGTAGACTTGGGACTTCAACTTCATTAGCGATGGGGTGGTAAATCTAGAGAGTTTACTTTGCGTCGGTCCAGTACCACCAACATCCCTAACCTCTTTTCCTTCCTATTTTCGATATTGCCATATGAAGTCAAAACCACAAGAAGATGAATAAAATTAGCCTTGCATAATTGGTTGATGCATGATCTGAAAAACACTACTTTGATGTAAAGCAAGGAGATAGGAGGATGGAATATATACAAAAAAGCGGCATTTCATATTCACCGTCGATAGGAGGATGGAATATTTGAAAAAACGTGCGGAAGGCATTTCAACAAAATTAGAAGAAATGAAAGGGCACCATATGAACATGCAACCAATATCACTCTATCGGGTAAAAAGTGTCTTCGTAAGTGCCATTTCAAGAAATTAGAAGCGTACAAGCTGAAGACAATGCAAGATGCAACCTACATCACAGTCCCAAGTTAAATGTGTCTTATGGGTAAGTGATGTTCGGTATAAGTTGTAAGCTACTGGAATGCAATTCACATAATCGGAAGCAATACAAACTAGACATCTTACGGAAAATGCAACCACGTATAAGTTCAAGTAAACAAGCACTTGATGGTGGAGTAGGGAGATGTGCTCATCATGTACCTATGTTCTAGAAACGGAACACGTGTCATATTCCAGGCATTATGTGTAAATGCAGATGCAATTCAAGTTAGAAGCAATACAAGCTAGACATCATCAACATGCAACCACATAAATAGTGAAGTTAGAGCAAGCACACTGATGGTGGAGTAGGGAGATGTGCTCATCTCTACAAACTCGTTGTTTCCACCTTTGTTGTCTTGCGAATCTTGTTGGGAGGATGGGGAGTAGAATCTGTAGAGACCCCTATTTGAGTTGCTAAGGACCACCATCATCCTTTGGACTAATTTCCTTCAGCTGTAATGATTTTCATTTTGAAGTAAACCGATAAGAAAAAGGATAAAATTGCTCTTGGAACTCATTCATGCATGATCTTGGAACACTACTCGGATGAAAAGGCAAAACATGATGCAAGGATGGAAATGTATGAAAAACAGGATGGTGTGACATATTCACACCTATGATGTATAACTAAGGAAGGCATTTCAACAAATTAAACCCAACTAGACACCATATGAAAATGCAACCAATATCACTTGCCAAGTTCAAACTTATGGCGTTTCAACAAATTAGAAGAGTATATAGAAATCATATAAGACACAACCAATATCACGTGGCAACAAAGGTGCCTTATCATAAGTTTGATGGGATATGCAAGAATAGTGTCGATGTAGAACAGGAACACATGTCATATTCAGGGCATTATGTGTAAAAAGGCGATGCAATTCAACAAAGTTAGAACAATACAAGCTAGACATCATGCAACATAACCACATATAATAGTGCCAAGTTAGAGCAAGCACCTATGATGGTGGAGTAGGGAGATGTGCTCATCATCTACATCGTTTTTTCTAGCCTTGCGTTGTCTTCGAATCTTGTTGGGAGGATGGGAGTAGAATCTATAAAACCTCTATTTGGTTGCTGGAAGGACCACCATCATCAATGCCTTGCCAATTTCCTTACTTTATTGATTTTGCATTGTGAGGTCATACCAACAAGAAAAAGGAATATCATTACTCTTGGAACTCATTCATGCATAATCTTGTGAACACTACTCGATGAAAGGCAAAGTCATGATACGAGGATGGAATATTCAAAAAAATGGGGACAAATTCACACCTATGATGTGGTAACTAAGCGGGAACTTCAACAAATTAGAAACAACGCAAGCACCATATGGAATGCAATCAATATCACTCCCAAGAAAATTGTTCGTCATGGTGGCGTTCATCAAACTAGAAGCAATACATGCTAGAAATCATATTCAAGGCATAAAAATATCCCTGCAACAAGGTGTCCCATCATAAGTGGTGATGCAGGATACAAAGAAGAGTAGTTTCATGTAAAACATGGGTGATAGCGGATATAGTATGCCAAAAAGGAAAGCGTGTCATATTCACATGTATCATGTAAGCTAAGCGGTGTTTACACTTTAGGGAAATATGAGCTAGACACCATACAACATGAACCAGATATCCACGCCAAGTTAGAGCAAGCACCTTGGATGGTGGAGTAGGGGGGAGACTTGGACCATGTAATGCACTATCGGTACAAGGAGAATGTCAGATGCTCGTTTCGTTCTTTGGAGGACCACCATCATGCCTTCCTTACTCTTTTCCTTCCTCTTTCTTGATTTTGCCTTGTCAAGTCAAACCCACAAGAAAAGGAATAAAATTTGCTCTTGAGAACTTATTATGCATGATCTTTGAACACTACTTTCATGAAGGAGCCGATGATAGGATGGAATATGTATGAAAAAAGGGCGCGTGACATATTGACATGTATGATGTTAAAGTGTAAACTAAGCACAAGGTGCTTGAACTTAGAATCGATAAGCTAGAAACCATATGAAAGATAAACCAATATCACTCTTAAATTAAAGGTGCCCTAACAAATGTATTTGACCAAATTAGAAGCAATACATGGCAGGTAGAAATAATATGCAATACACAATAAATGACCTCGTAAGTGATTGATCAGGATTAGAAGAGGTAGTTTCATGTAAGAACAAGGTTAACACATAGATGTAGTGTGTACCAAAATAGAAGGCATGTCATATTCACGGTATAGTGTTAAATAGCGGATGCAATTTACCCTAATTAGAAGCATTACAAGCTAGAACCGTATGCAACATGCAACCACATATCCCTTTCGAAGTTGGAGCAAGCCCTTTGATGGTGGTGTGGGGAATTTGTCTTTCGAACAGCGTTAATATCTTCATTTAGGCTTCTGTTTCTTGAGAATCATGTGGAGGATGAAATTGCATTCTTTATAAGGTATTGCGTCTCATATTAACCCGCGTGGTTTCTCATCATAGCGATAGGCGGGATACACAAAACGTGTTTGATGTAAGAACATGGTGTGATAGGCGGGATGTAATTGTTGGGCCGGGAAAATAAAAAAAATTCTATGGTTTCACCAAGATCCATCTATGAGTTCATCTAAACAGGAGTCAAGGGGTGAGTTTGCATTCATACCACTTGTGTGGTGGGGCGTTCAAGGGGATGGTGATGATGGGTGTACTGGATCACCGATGACCAAAGTCTGAGCGGACCCCTCCCGTTCAACCCCAATGCAGGCGGCGTCCCATCTTGATCCAGCAAGGAGGAAGGAGGTTGAGGAAGATGGCTCCGGCACGGGGCGGTGATGTGAGGGAACGGACTGGCGGGGAGGAGGGAGGGTTGGGGGGAGGGGGGCTGGCCTTCAATTGTGTTGCACCTCCCTCCCTCTATTTATGGGGGAAGGGGGAGGGCGGCCTCTAGATGCCATCAGAGGGGCAAACAAGGGAGGGGGCCCCCAAGCAAAGGGCCCCTCTGGGTTCCCCCTCAACCCCTAGGCCATGGGCCCAAGGGAGGTCGCCCAGCCACCGGGGCTGGCTGCCTCCCCGCCAAGTGGCCCCCGGGGTGGCCCCTCCCGTGGCCTCGGAACCTTTGGTGGCCCGGCCCCGATATGACCGAAACTTTTCGGTGTCCGTTTGACCTTCCCATATAAATCTTTACCTCCGGACCCTTCGGAACCCTTGACGTCAGGATCTCATGGGACTCCGAACAACATTGGTAATCACATACAAGTCTTCCTAATAACCTAGCGTCACGAACCTTAATGTTAGACCCTCGGGTTGGAGACATCGAGACATGGAGGGCTCCGTTAATAACCAAAGCGGGATCTATACCCTTTTCTCCCCCTCCTGTGTCCGGATGAACCCGATGTCGAGATTCAAACAACCCGTATACTATTCCCTTTGTCGCGGTATGTTACTTGCCGTTCGATCGTGGTATCCCAATATCGTTCAGTCTTTCGGCAATCACTTTACTCCGTAATGCATGATCCGTGACCCACTTGGTCACTTTGAGCTCTTTTGATGCATACCGGTGGGCCTGATACCTCTCCTGTCTGGGGACAAATCCATTCGATCCGTGTCAACCCAAACACTTTGGAGATACTAGTGCACCTTTATAGTCCCCGTTACTTGTGGGTTTGGTAAAAAGCCTCTTCGGTATCCGGAGTTACGATCTCATGGTTGGAAGAATCTTGACATTAAAAGCTCTAGCAAACAACTCGATCTTGTGCTATGCTTAGGATTGGGTCTTGTCCATCACTCATTCTCCTAATGATGTGATCCGTTATCAATGACATCAATGTCCATAGTGGGAAACCATGACTATCGTTACCGAGCTAGTCAACTAGAGGCTCACTAGGGACTGTTTGGTCTATGTATTCACCGTGTTTCGATTTCCGGATAATACGTTATAGCATGAATAAAGACAATTATCATGAACAAGGAAATAATAATAATGCTTTTATTATTGCCTCTAGGGCATATTTCCAAAGTCTCCCCTTGCACTAAGTCAATAATCTAGTTACATTGTGATGAATCGAACACCCATAGAGTTTGTTGATCATGTTTTCCTGGAAGAGGTTTAGTCAGGGATTGCGAATTAGATCCGTATGACTTTCAAATTTCTTGTCTCCATCTTGAACATTTTCAGGATGGAGTTGAGGGCAAATGTACTGTCTTCTTGTGAAACAGGCTCCTTTGCAAGTCAATAGCTCCGGTGTTTCCGGAAGAGTTTATCGCCCGGGCATTGGGTATGACTCCTAGGTGGTGATGAACTCCTTCACCCAAATTGCTTCATCCTGCCTCCGAGGCTGCCATTCCCTTCAAGTAGATCCCCACGGCCCTCTTGCGGTACCCTTCTTGCTCCACCATTCAACATATACCGTATCCGGTTTGTGACTTAGAGTCATCGGATCTGCGAACTACTCGGCGTAACCCTTTACGGCTCTTCGTCACCTCCATAACAAACATGTCCTTTGTCCTTTTGGTCTTTGGATATTCTTGACCCTGTCCGGTGTTCCTTGGGGATTACTTTGGTACCTTCCTACCAAACTTCGGCAAGGTTTATCAGTTGGTAACAGCATGGCATACATAATAGATCCTATGGCTGAAGCAAGGGATGACACTCATCTCTTCTTTATCTTTTGGGTGGGGCATTGGGAGCTCAATCTCACACCTTCTACAAGAACCCTTTCTTGGACTGATCCATTTGAACTTCTTCAAAATCTTATCAAGGTATGTGCTTTGTGAAAGACCTATGACGTCTGATCTATCTCTATAGATCTTGATGCCTAATATATAACAACTTCTCAAGGTCCTTCATTGAAAACACTTATTCAAGTAGGCCTTAATGTGTCCAAGAATTCTATATCATTTCCCATCAAAAGTATGTCATCTACATATAAATGGAAATGCTCTGAGCTCCCCTCACTTTCTTGTAAGCAGGCTTCTCCATAATCCTAAACAACTTTTGATCATCTCATCGCGAATGTTTAACTCGAGATGCTTGCCAGATAAATGGATCCTGGGCTTGCATACTTTAAGCTTCTTAGGATGACAAAACCTTCCGGCTGCATCATTTCTTCCTTAAGATAACCGTTAAAGCCTGTTTTGGGTCCATCGCCATATCTCATAATCATAGTATGGGAATTGCTAACATGATTGGACGGACTTAAGCTTGCTGGGAGAAAGTCTCATCGTAGTCAATCCCTTGAACTTGCCGATAACCCTTAGCGACAATCGAGCTTTATAGATGGTGACATTACCATCCGTCCTTTCTTCTTAAATCCATTTTTTTCTATCCTCGCCGATATCAAATGGTCAAAGTCCATACTTTGTTTTCATACATGGATTCTATCTCGGTTTCATGGCTTCTAGCCATTTGTTGGAATCTGGGCCCATCGCTTCTTCATAGTTCGAAGGTTCACCTTGTCTAACAACATGATTTCGGGACAGGGTTGCTACCACTCGGTGCGGGCGTGTCCTTTGGACCTAGTTGTAGCAACTTGATCAAGTACCTTGATCATCATCATTATTTTCCTCTTGTTGGGTGGCATCCGGAACATTTTCTGACTGCCTACTATCCGTTCAAGAGGTAGTACTTCATAGTTCTACTTTCCTCCCTTACTTCTTTAGAAACTTTTTTGGAAAGGATCCGTTCTTGGCAAAAAGATCTTGCCCTCGGATCTTAAGTGGGTATACCCGGTTTCCTTAGGGTATCCTGAAGGCGCATTTTCCGACTTGGGTTGAGCTTTTGGTTGAAGTTTCTTGACATAAGCCCATCCCCAAACTTTTAAAGCGACAGGTTTCTTCCCAAACCATAATTCATCGGTGTCGTCTCAGGTTTAGGCGGTGCCCTATTTAAAGTGAATGTAGCTGTCTCTAGGCGTATCCCCAAAATGATAGCGGTAAATCGGTAAAGACATCATAGACCACCATATCCAATAGAGTGCGATTCGGTTCGGACACACCGTTCTGTTGAGGTGTTCGGGGGTGAGTTGTAACGATTCCATTTCTTAAGTGTGTACCAAATTTGACAATATTCTCCTCCCGATCCGATCGTAAGAATTTTATCTTTGGTCCGTTGATTCTCTACTTCATTTAAATTCCTTGAACTTTTCAAGGTCTCGGACTTGTGTTTCATCAAGTAGACATACCCATATCTACTCAAGTCATCGGAGGAGAACATAAGATATCCTCCGAGCCTCAACACTCATTGGACCCACACGGTATGTATGATTTCCAACAAGTTGGTTGCTCGCTCCATTGTTCGGAGGCAGTCTTGGTCATTTATGAGGCATGGTTGCATGTGTCAAATGATTCATAATCGGAGACTCTAAAGTCCATCGCATGGAGCTTCTTCATGCCTTGACACCAATGTGACCAAGGCGGCGATGAAATATTGGGACTATCGTTATCAACTTTACATCTTTTGGTATTCACGCTATGAATATGTGTAACACTACCTCAATTCATTAGAATAAACCATTACCATGAACATGACCATAAAACATATCTCTCATATAAATAGAACAACCATTATTCTGGTTTAAATGGTAGCCATCTCATCAAGGAGATCCGGATACAATTTATCTCAAACTTGGCACCAAATAACAAATTAGGTTCAAAACTAATCCGTGGTAAATGAAGGTAGCGTGCCCCGGCGATCACATCGACTCGGAACCATTCCCGGCCGCCGTCACCTCTCCGGTCTCCGCATTCCGCAGCTCTGTGAGTTACAAATATGAACAGGGCACGGTATCAAATACCGGGAGTTACTCGGTCTGGTAAGTCCATCAATTACATGTATATCAAATATACCTTTGGTGTTGCCGGCCTTCTTATCCGCTAAGTATTTGGGGCAGTTCCCTTCGGACCCCCCCTTGCAATAAAAGCACTTTCGGTCTGGGCTTGGGTCCATTCTTTGACTTCTTCCGGCAACTTGCTTGACGGCCCCCTTGCCGTCCTTCTTGATTCTTCTTGCCCTTGCCCTTCTTGAACTTAGTGGTCTTATTGACCATCAACACTTGATGTTCTTTCTTGATTTCAACCTCTGACTTACAAGAGAATACCGGAATGGTCTTTACCATCCCCGCATATTTAGTTCATCACAAAGCTCTTGTAGCTTGGTGGGGCTGGGATTCTGTAATGACCGCCTCATCGGGGGAGGTTAATATTCTGGTCATCGGTTTGCAACCATTTAGTATGTGCTCCTTGGAAACTATTTTCCTCCATCTTACAACTATAGAACTTGGGATGTCATATCTCCGACCGGGTGAGCTTGGAAAACTAGTTTCAGCTCCTCGAACATCTCATATGCTCCTTGCCAAAAGCCTTTTTGGGGGTTTACTGTAAAGCATCCTTTTCGAGGAGAAAGCCAGACTGCCAAGCATTTAATGTCTTGGTTCTCGGGCAGGGCGTCATAGCTCCTTCAACTATTTTTCGGGCATGAGGATGTCCTCAAGTTGGAGCTATTTTTGGTTTTCATTTTTTTCTTAGGGCAGGTTGAATTCGTTCTGGCGGGCCATTTGCCAAGCTAATTTGCAAAAGTTTTAACTAAGTTTATTTAAAGTTCATCAATCAAATTTTTCTGAACTCCCTCGATTAGACATCCCTCACATCTAAGTGTTCGATCCGATCGACTAGGCGTGTTGATCATCCCGTGGAGGACTAGTCATCGTCGATGAACATTCTCATGTTGATCGTATCTTCCTCGACTGTGTTCGACCTTCGGTCTCCGTGTTCGAGGCCATGCGCATGCTGGCTCGTCAAGTTAACCCTAAGTGTTTTGTGTGTAAATCTGTCCACCCTTGTGTGACGTGAATCCATCACCCGATCATCACGTGGTGCTTAAAGACGAACTTTAAGCAGTCGTTGGGAGAACACTTCTTGAAATTGTTTAAGGATCATCTTATTTACTACCGTGTTTAAGTAAACAAGATGCATAAACATAATAAACATCACATGCATTATATAGTAGTGACATGATATGGCCAATATCATATAGCTCCATTGATCTCCATCTTGGGGCTCCATGATCATCTTGTCACCGGCAACACCATGTCTCCATCATCATGATCTCCATCATTGTGCCTCCATGAAGTTGCCAAGGACTACTTCTACTTCTATGGCTAGCGTTTAGCAATAAAGTAAATAATTTACATGGCGTTCTTCAATGACGGTCAAAAAATAAAGACAACTCCTATGGCTCCTGCCCTTTCATACTCATCAATGCAAGTCTGATTCCTATTACAAGAACATGATCTCATACATCCAATATGTCATTCATCATTCATCACAACGGCCATATCACATCACATGACAATTGCTGCAAAAACAAGTTAGGCGTCCTCTAATTGTTGTTGCATCTTTTAAGCTGCAATTGGGTTCTAGCAAACGTTTTCTTACCTCGAATAACCGGCGTGATTTTGTCAACTATTTACCCTTCATAAGGACCCTTTTCCGAATCCGCTCCAACTAAAGTGGGAGAGACACCCCAGCCACCTTATCAACTAGTGCATGTTGGTTGGTGGAACCGGTCTCCGTGCGTCCGTTAAGGTTGGTCGGGCGCTTCATCCCACAATCCCGGAAGCAAGATAAACTATGCGGAAGCAATTTGACAAGATCTAAACTAAATTGTGTTCTCTGTAAGAAACTACGCATAGACCTGCTCATGATGCCCTTTTTGGGGGCGTTGCAAAAATAAAAAAATTCTGGTTTCACCAAGATCCATCTATGAGTTCATCTAACGAGTCAAGGGGTGAGTTTGCATCTACATACCACTTGTAGATCGAGTGGAGCGTTCAAGGGGATGGTGATGAGGGGTCTGGATCACCGATGACCAAATGCAGGGACGCACCTCCGGTTCAACACCCGTATATGGGCGTCTCCTCCGTCTTGATCCGCAAAGGAAGGAGGTTGAGGAAGATGGCTCCGGCAGCCTGCGGTGATGATGGGTAATTCTCCGGCGGGGCCGAAGCACCGCGGAGGAGGAGGTGTTGGGGAGGGGGCTGCCTTCAATTGTGTGGCCCTCCCTCACCCCTCTATTTAAGGGGAAGGAGGAGGGCCGGCCCTAGATGCCATCTAGAGGGAGGCGGAAGGGAGGGGGCCCCCCAAGCAGGCGCCCCTGGGGTTCCCCCCTCAACCCTAGGGCATGGGCCCAAGGGAGGGTCGCCCAGCCCGGGGCTGGCTGCCTCCCACGCAGCCAATGGCCCCGGAGGTGGCCCCCCGGTTCCCGGGAACCTTTCATGGCCCCCCTCCGAATGAGAAACTTTTGGTGTCCGTTTGACAACTTCCATATATAAATCTTTACCTCCGGACCTTGAACTCCCGGCGTCCGGGATCTCATCGGGACTCGAACAACATTGGTAATCCATACAAGTCTTCCTAATAACCCTAGCCGAACCTTAAGTGTTAGACCCTACGGGTTGGAGACATCTGGAACATGGCGGGGCGCTCTCGGGTTAATAACCAACAGCGGGATGGATACCCATTTGGCTCCCACTCCTCGATGATGTCATCGGATGAACCCGATGTCGAGTTCAAGCAACCCGTATACTATTCCCTTTGCGGGCGGTATGTTACTTGCGAGACTTCGATCTGGTATCAATACCTCGTTGTCTGTTCGGCAAGTCACTTTACGTCCGTAATGCATGATCCGTGACGGACCTTGGTCACTTTGGCTCATTATGATGATGCACTCCAGTGGGCGGTGATACCTCTCCGTTCGGTGACAAATATCTCGATCCGTGTCAACCGGACACTTTGGAGATACCAAAGTGCACTTTATAGTCACCCGATTCGTTGTGGCGTTTGGTACACCCAAAGCACTCTTCGGTTCCGGGGTTACGATCTCATGGTCTAAGGAAAGATACTTGACATGAAAAACTCTAGCAAAGCAAACTACGATCTTGTGCTATGCTTAGGATTGGTTCTTGTCCATCATCATTCTCCCTATGTGATCCCTTTCAATGACATCAATGTCCATAGTCGGAAACCATGACTATCTGGAAACCCGAGCTAGTCAACTAGAGGCTCACTAGGGACTGTTATGGTCTATGTATTCACGTGTTTCGATTTCCGGATAATACGTTATAGCATGAATAAAAGACAATT
>JAHIAM010019123.1:0-10373 GCA_021605205.1 Aegilops longissima
TTGAGAATCAAGTGCGGAAAATAAAGTTCTTAGATCGGATCGTGGAGGGAATATTTAAGTCACAAATTTGGTGAAAAATGTGGAATGTTTCACAACTCCGCCCTGGAACACCTCGGTAAATGGTGTTCGACGTTGTCGCACTCTATTGATATGGTGCGATCTTGATTCTCTTACCGATCTACTTCATTTTGGGGCTATGCTTTAGAGACCCGCATTCATTTAAATAGGGCTCGTCAAATCCGTTGAGGCGACACTTATGAATTATGGTTTGGGAAGAAACCTAAGCTGTCATTTCTAAAAGTTTGGGGATGCGATGCTTATGTCAAACTTCAACCTAAAAGCTCGAACCCAGATCGGAAAATCGTCTTCATAGGATACCCTAAAGGAAACCATTGGGTATACCTTCTACCTCAGATCCGAAGGCAAGATCTTTGTTGCCAACGGGTCCTTCCGGAGAAAGAGTTTCTCCGAAAAGTAAGTGGGAGGAAAGTAGAAGCTTGATGAAGTACTACCTCTTGAAGCGGTAAGTAAGCGCAGCTCAGAAGATGTTCTGTGGTGCTGCCGACTAGAAGGAGGTTAATGATGATTCAAGGTACTTGGATCAAGCTCCTTGAACCGTGAGGTCCACAAGGACACGTTCGCCGAGTGTGCGACAACCTGTCTTGGAAATCATGTTGTTGAACAACGGTGAACCTTGAACTATGAAGAAGCGATGGCGGGCAGATTCCGACAAATGGCTAGAAGCCATGAAATCCGAGATAGGATCCATGTATGAAAACGAAGTATGGACTTTGGTGACTTGCCCGATGATCGGAGCCATAGAAAATAAATGGATCTTTAAGAAGAAGACGACACGGATGGTAATGTGACCATCTATAAGGCTCGACTTGTCGCTAAGGGTTATCAACAAGTTCAAGGGGTTGACTACGATGAGACTTTCTCACCGTGGCGAAGCTGAAGTCCGTCCGAATCATGTTAGCAATTGCGCATTCTATGATTATGAGATATGGCAAATGGGCGTCAAAAGCGGCATTCCTTAACGGCCATCTTAAGGAAGAACTGTATATGATGCAGCGGAAGGTTTTGTCGATCCTAAGAATGCTAACAAGGTGTGCAGCTCAGCGCTCAATCTATGGGCTGGTGCAAGCATCTCGGAGTTGGAACATTCGATTTATGAGATGATCAAAGCGTTTGGGTTTACGGACTTATGGAACCTTGTTTACAAGAAAGTGAGTGGGAGCTCTGGCATTTCTCATATTATATGTGGATGACATCTTTTGATGGGAAATGATATAGAATTCTTGGAAAAAAGGCCTACTTGAACAAGTGTTTTTCAATGAAGGACCTTGGAAGCTCTTATATATTAGGCTCAAGATCTATAGAGATAGATCGAGGCGCCTCATTTCTTTCACAAAGCATACCTTGACAAGATATTGAAGAAGTTCAATATGGTCATCGAAGGGTTCTTTTGGTTTGCAAGGTGTGCGATTGAGCCGGCTCAATGCCGACCACGGGAAGATAGAAAAAGATGAGTGGTTCCCTATGCCCACCATAGGGTCTATTATGTATGCCATCTTTGTACGGACGATGTAAACCTTGCCGTAATTTGGTAGGAAGGTACCAAAATAATCCGGCATGGAACCTGACAGGATCAAGAATATCTGAAGTACCGAAAAGGACTAAGGACATGTTTCCGTATATGGAGGTGGAAAAGCTCGTTGTAAAGGGTTACGTCGGCTAGCTTCAACAGATCGGATGACTCTAAGTCACAAACCGGATACTGTATATTTTGAATGGTGGGGCGATGGGGTGCGTTTTGCAAGCAAAGCGTCGTGGCGGGATCTACATGTGAGCGGAGCATGGCAGCCTCGGAGGCGCCATGAAGCAATCTGGATGAGGGTTCATCACCGAAGGTCATACCCAATCGTCGGGGGCCATACTCTCTTTGGACAACCGGAGCTATTGCCCTTGCCAAGGGCCGGGTTTCAAAGAAGACCAGAATCAAGGTCGCCAACCCATTCGTGAAAATGTTCAAGATGGAGACATAGATATTTGTAAAGTCAACCGGATGAATTGGCGATCCGTTGACTAAACCTCTTTAGAGCAAAACATGATAACACGGAACTCTATGGGTGTTGATTCATCACAATGTAACTAGATTATTACTCTAGTGCAAGTGGGAGACTATTGGAAATTGCCTAGGGCAATAATAAAATGGTTATTATTATATTTCTTTGTTCATGATAATTGTCTATTTTCATGCTATAATTGTGTTATCAAATCGTAATACATGTGTGAATACATAGACCACAAATGTCCCTAGTGAGCCTCTAGTTGCTAGCTCGTTGATCAGCAGATAGTCATGGTTTCGACTATGGCATTGGATGTCATTGATACGGATCACATCATTAGGAGAATGATGTGATGGACAAGACAATCCTAAGCATAGCACAAGATGTGTAGTTGTTTGCTAGAGCTTTTCCAAATGTCAAGTATCATTTCCTTAGACCATGAGATTGTGCAACTCCGGATCCGTAGGAGTGCTTTGGGTGGAACGTCCTGGCATGGGTGGCTATAAAGGTGCACTCGGTATCTCCGAAAGTGTTTTGGGTTGGAGTGAGGGGTTTGTCACTCCGGTAGGGAGGGTATCTCTGGGCCCTCGGTAACATCATCATAATGACTCAATGTGACCAAGTGGTTGATCCGGGATCATGCATTATGAGTAAAGTGACTTGCCGTGAGATTGAGCGAGGTAGGGATAAAGCGATCGAGTCCGGGCAAATCGTCCGATTGACAAAGGGAATTGAATACGGATTGATTGAATCCTCGACATCGTGGTTCATCCGATGAGATCATCGAGGGCATGTGGGAGAACATGGGTATCCGATCCGCTGTTGGTTATTGGGAATCGTCTGGTTCTGCGTTCTCCCGAACGTGGGTCTACACATTTAAGGTTGGTGGCGCTAGGGTTGTGAGATATAAGTTGAGTAACCCGAAAGTTGTTTCCCGGATGAGATCCGGAGTCACGAGGGTTGGAATGGTCAGGTAAAGATTTATATATAGGAAGTCAAGTTTCCTCGGGAAAGTTTGGGGTTGGTATTGTTGGGACCAGGAAGGTCCGAGGTCCCCGGTGGGGCCACCTATCCGGAGGGCCCCATGGGCTGAAGTGGGAGGAACCAGCCTGGTGGGTGGTCCCCCCCTGGCCCCTGGGGGTTGGAAACCCTAGGGGTGGGAACGCCTCACGTGGCGGGGCAAGCCACCCCCCTTCCCCTGGGTGGATCTCCTCCCCCCAGGGCCATATATGGGGGAGGGGCACGCCCCGGCCTCCTTCCCCTCCTACACCTCTCCTCTCCGGGCTTGGCGAAGCCTGGAATCTTCTCCACCACCCGTCTCTTGGATCTCCATCAACCCTCCTTCCCCTTGCTGGATCAAGAAGGAGAATGTCTTCAACCCTCGTGTGTTGAGCGGGAGGTGCCGTGTTCGGCTCGGTTTGTGATTTGGATCACGATGGTGACTCCTCAACCCGTTTCTTGGCGCTTCCTCGATCTACAAGGGTATGTAGATGCACTCCTTTTCCCTCGTTGCTAGATAACTCCATAGATTGATCTTGGTGATCGTCAATTTTAAAATTCTGCTACATTCCCAAATGGTGAGGGTACTATACCTTTTTGGATGAATCAAATCCTCATGTTCACCTCCACGATGAGATGTAAAGCTTTATAGTCTTGCCACTGATTCTCAACCTCGTTCAAACTCTTTGAACCAAAAGTTTCGACTTGCCTCATCAATAGATATATCCTATCTACTCAATCTCGGTAAAAGTCATGAAATCTTGTATCCCGGTTGTGCTCATTGGACCACAAATCACTATTATAAGTTCCAATAGCTCGGGCCTTTCAACTCTTTGCAAAGGAGACTTAGTCATCTTGCGATAAGCATGATTCAATGTCTCGAAGACCGAAGTCGGAGGTTGAGCCCATCATCATGGGCTTCTTCATGCGTTAACTAATGTTCCAGGGAAATCCGGGTATTGAATTTATCTCATTGCTCCTCTTGACATCGTTATGGGGTTCTTTGGATGCAATATAAATAACCCATCAACAATGGTGCGCCGTGGAACATACCATTCAAATAAAGCGAACAACCATTGTCCTTTAAATTGAATTCATACGCTCATCAAACATGGGCAAAATAATTTGATAATGCGGAATGTAATAACAATTATTCAATTCCAAAAAAATCCGGAAGGGGTGGGCGCATCGTCCGACCTCACGGCAACTCTTGCTTTGTTGCCGACCCGATGTCAATCTCCTTGTGCCACCCTAGTTCTTACCGCCCCTACATCGGTTGCAAATTGAACAACCGTCGGTATCAAATACCAAGAGCTACTGGTATTCGCCAAGGTAAATGTCTATAACATATGCAACAAGTGTACCTTTGCAAAGGGCCATTGGCCTTCTTGCCATGCTGCAAACCACTTTCGTTCCTCTTCGGTAGATCTCCTTGCAATGAAGAAATGGTCTTGAGTTGGTCCATCTTATTGGCGGGATTTAAATTGGCCCCCTTAGCCTTTTCTTAGAAATCTTTTGAACTTAGCCAATTTCGCACCATCAACATTGATGCGTGCCTTTCTTAATTCTGCTCGCCACTTTGAGCATCCCATGCAATTTTGAGCTTCTTATCCATGCCATGCATATGATAGTTAAGATGAGCGTCCCATAGCTGGGGAAGAACCAAAGGGCATCAATAGCCGCTCATCCAGGCGGAAGCCCAACGATCAAAGCTTGCAATAGTCATCTTGATCATGTGGGCTCGATGGATCCCTTCCTTATCTTCAATCCATCAAGGATGCGAGTTGAACCTTGGTCCCTATGCAAACACTCTTGAATCTTGATCATATCATTAGCCTCAACATTTTCAAAATCTTTTTGGTCGGGCTCCATCCCAACGTGGGCGTGACCCGTTGATTCATCAACAAGTTTCGTAGGCATTCTTATTTACTAGATTTGGTTCCTGAAATGGATCCTCTAGAACATGTTCCTTTTTTATCATGCGAAACAATTCCAGTTTCATACGGTGGTTAAGTTTGTTCCATTGGTTTATCCTTTTCCAAATTGATTTCAATGCAAAGTTGGTTGGCGGTGGTGCCATTGATCTCAACGAAAATATGCAATCACTAACAATGTGTTTATGGAAAAATTCAAGCCTAAAAAGAAATACTCCCAAATCAAATCCCTCATAATCTTGTGATTAGGGGATCGACTACAATGGACTTGAGCTTTAGCATCCTAAACAACATGCCTATCTAGTAACCTCCTTTTCTATCTCTACTGACTCCTCCGTGGGTGGTATCTTATACCCGTAATCTTTGGAAATATGCCCTAGAGCAATAATAAAACATTATTATTATATTTCCTTGTTCATGATAATTGTCTTTTATTCTTATAATTTATTATCGAAATCGTAATACCGTGTGAATACATAGAACCCTCGTCCTAGTAAGCCTCTAGTTGACTAGCTCTTGGTCAGATAGTCATGGTTTCGACTATGGACATCGGATGTCATTGACAGCGGGATCCGTCATTAGGAGAATGGCGTGATGGACAAAGACAATTCTAAGCATAGCACAAGATCGTGTAGTTCATTTTGCTAGAGCTTTTCAATGTCAAGTATCTCTTCCTTAGACCATGAGATTGTAACTCCGGATCGTAGGAGTGCTTTGGGTGTACCAAGCGTCCTGGCGTAATGGGTGACTATAAAGGTGCACTACGGTATCTCGAAAGTGTCATTGGGTTGACACGGATCGAGGAGGGTTGTCACTCCATTAAGGGAGGTATCCGGGCCCCTGGTAGTGCATCATCATAATGAGCTCAAAGTGACCAAGTGTCGCGGGATCATGCATTTGTCGGTAAAGTGACTTGCCGTGCGAGTGAGCAATTGGGATCGGATGAGTTCGGGCAAATTATCCGTCGACAAAGGGAATAGTATCGGGTTGCTTGAATCCTCGACATTGTGGTTCATCCGATGACATCATCGAGGGCATTAGGAAACATGGGTATCCAGATCCCGTTGGTTATTGACACAGGCGTCTCGGTCTATGTTCCCGAACCGTAGGTCTACACATAAGGTTCGGTGGGCTAGGGTTATTAGGAAGACATGTGATTACGAATGTTGTTGGTCCGGATGAGATCCCGGACGTCACGAGGAGTTCGGAATGGTCGGGGGATTTTATATGGAAGTTGTCAAGCGGACGGAAAGTTTGGGTATTATTTTGGGGCCCGGAAGGTCGGGGTCCCGGGAGGGCCACCCTCGGGGGGCCCATGGGCGGGGGAAGAGCCAGCCGGTGGGTGGGCGCACCCCTTAGCCTGGGTTTGGGGGAACCCTAAAGGCGCCCCCCCTTGGGGGCAAGCCACCCCCGGCGGCCCCCCCCCTAGATTCCCATCTGGGGATGGCCCTGCCCTTCCCCTATAAATGGGGGTGAGGGAGGGCTGCATACACAAGCCAAGGCTAGCCCCTCCCCAACACCCTCCTCCTCCGTCGTGCTTGGGGCTCTTCGGATCTGCTTTCCAACAACACCCGTCGTCTGCGTTGGGCTTTTCCTCAACCTCTCCTTCCTCCTTGCTGGATCAAGGCGGAGGAGGCGTCGTCCCGTCTCGTGTGTTGAGCGGAGGTGCTGTCCGTTCACACTTGGTCATCGGTGATCCGAATCACGAAATCGACTCCTCATCACCATCCCTTGAGCGCTTCCACTTTCGATCTACAAGTGGTATGTAGATGCAAACTCACTCCCTTGACTCGTTGCTTAGATGAACTCATAGATGGATCTTGGTGAAACCGTGGAAAATTTTAATTTTCCAGCGTTCCCCATCGGTGGCATCATGAGCTAGGTCTTCGTAGTTCTCTATTGCGGTAGAAACAATTTTGTTGTGGGCGTGATCTTGTCAACTTCTTGCCGCTACTAGTCTTATCTTGCTTCGGTATTGTGGGATGGCGGCGGACCAACCTTACGGCCACGTGGACGGTTCCAGACGCACTAGTTGCATAAGGTGGCGGGTGTCTGTCTCTCCACTTTAGTTGGGCGGATTCGATGAAAAGGGTCCTTATGAAGGGTAAATAAAGTTGACAAAATCACGTTGTGGTTATTCTAGGTAAAAACGTTCTTGCTAGAACCCAATTGCAGCCACGTAAAGATGCAACAACAATTAGGGCGTCTAACTTGTTTTTGCAGCAATTTCATTGATGTGATATGGCCAAGTTGTGATGAATGATGAATGACATATTGTGATGTATGAGATCATGTTCTTGTAATAGGATCACGACTTGCATGTCGATGAGTATGACAACCCGGCGAACCATGGAGTTGTCTTTATTTTGTATGACCTGCGTGTCATTGAAGAGGCCATTAAATTACTTTACTTTATTGCTAAACCGTTAGCCTAGAAGTAGTCGTTTGACAACTTCATGAAAGATGATGGAGATCATGATGATGGAATCATGGTGTCATGCGGTGACAAGATGATCATGGAGCCCGAAGATGGAGATCAATGGAGTTTTGATATTGGCCATATCATGTCACTACTATATAATTGCATGTGATGTTTATTTATGTTTATGCATCTTGTTTACTTGGAGCACGGTAGTAAATAAGATGATCCCTTAAACAATTTCAAAAGTGTTCCCCCTAAGCGTGTTGCTAAAGTTAAATGTTTGGCACCCGTGATGATGGTGTGATAGATCCTCGTTCCATAAACGGGTGAAGCAGTTTACATCAAAACACTTAGGGTTAACCGGAGCCTAGCATTCGACATGGCCTCGGAACGGAGACCAAAAGGTGAAACAGTTTGGAAGATCGATCAACATGAGAATGTTCACCGGCGATGACTAGTCCGTCTGTGATGATCGGACACGGCCTGTCGACTGGATCGTTAACATTAGATGACTAGAGGGATGTCTAATCGGTGGGAGTTCATTGAAATAATTTGATTAGATGAACTTATTATCATGAACTTAGTCTAAAACTTTTGCATAAATGTCTTGTAGATCAAATGGCCAGCGCTCATGTCAACTTGAACTTCGCGTTCCTAGAAAACCAAGCTGAAGATGATGGCGCCTTCTACTGGGTCCGAACGAGATCATCCTCATAGCTGCGAAACAATATGTCCTAGAAGGACCGCTAGGTGGCTCCTCGGAAGGACCAAGACATTATGAATTTGGCGTCTCGTCATGATTACTCCCTCGTTCGGTCGGCACTTTAGCTTAGCGGGGCTCCAAAAGCGTTTTGAGCAACGGAGCATATGAGATGTTGAGGCTGAAACTAGTTTTCAAGCTCATGCGGGTCGAAGATATAAGTCTCCACAATTCTATAGTTGTAAGATGGAAAACAGTTATGTCAAGTAGGTTAAAGTTCCATTTAGGCTAACATTTGAAAAATGGCGTGAACATACTCAAAATTCTATGTTACACTTTGTCTAATAAACCTCCGAGGCGGTCATTGAAATCCTTGATCGCTCCCACCAAGCTACAAGAGCTTTGTGATGAAACTTAGGGGATGGTGAAGACCATTCGAAGTATTCTCAATCGGTCGGAAGGTTGAAATCAAAAAGAACATCAAGTGTTGATGGTCAATAAGACCACTAAGTTCAAGAAGGGAAGGGCGAAGAACTTCAAAAGGGCAAAGGAGGTTGCCGGTAAGCGTTTTGGAAGAAGTCAAAGAATGGACCCGCACAGGTGTGCTTTTATTGCAAGGGAAGGGTCCTTTGGGCGGAACCCCAAATACTTAGCGGATAAAAGGCCGGCAACACCAAAGGTATATTTGATATACATGTAATTGATGTTTACCGGTACTCATAGTAACTCATGGGTATTTGATACGGTGCGTTGCTCATATTTGTAACTCCAGCGGGGCGGAATAAGCGGAGGCTGGCGAAGGGCGAGGTGGATGGCGCGGGAATGGTTCAGTCGATGTGATGCCGTCGACCTCCTCTACATTTACCTACGGGATTAGTTTTGAACCTTAATTTGTTATTTGGTGCCAAGTTTGAGCATGAACATTGTATCGGATCTCGTTTAATGGAGATGGCTACTCATTTAAATCCGAGAAAATGGTTGTTCTATTTATATGAGAGATATGTTTTATGGTCATGCTCGATGGTATGGTTTATTCTTAATGAATCTCGGCGTAATTTACATATTCCGGTGAATACCAAAAGATGTAAAGTTGATAACGATAGTCCCACATACTTGTGTTTGGCCTTGGTCACATTGGTGTCAGCGCATGAAAACTCCATCTGATGGACTTTTGGAGTCTCTAGATTATGAATCATTTGACACAGGAACCATGCCTCATGGGAAATGAAAACTCGTTCTCGGAACAATGGGCCAACCAACTTGTTGGAAATCATACATACCGATGTTGCGGTCCAATGAGTGTTGAGGCTGCGGGAGGATATCGTTATGTTCTCCCTCACGGATGACTTGAGTAGATATGGGTATGTCTACTTGATGAAACACAAGTCGAGACCTTTGAAAAGTTCAAGGAATTTCAGAAAGTAGAAATCAACGTGACCAAAGATAAAATTCTCGATCGGATCGTGGAGGAGAATATTTAAGTCAAAATTGGTACACGAAATGTGGAATCGTTTCACAACTCCGCCGCTGGAACACCTCGGTAAGGGTGTGTCGAGCGTTTCGCACTCTATTGGATATGGTGCGATCCATGATGTCTCTTCTTGATTTGCTATCATTTTGGGGATCGCTCTAGAGAACTACATTCACTTTAAATAGGGCACCTCTAAATCCGTTGAGGCGACAGTATGAATTATGGTTTGGGAAGAAACCTAGGGTTCGTTTCTAAAAGTTTGGGGATCGATGCTTATGTCAAAAACTTCAACTTTGGCTCGAACCCAAGTCGGAAAATGTCTTCATAGGATACCTAAAGAAACCATTGGGTATACCTTCTACTTAAGATCCGAGGCAAGATCTTTGTTGCCAAAGGATCCTTTGGAAAAAGTTTCTCTCGAAAAAAGAAGTGGGAGGAAAGTAGTTCGATGAAGTACTACCTCTTGAGCAGGAAAGTAGTGCGGGAAAATGTTCTGTGATGCCTACACCAAGCCGAAGGAAAATAAATGATGATCAAGGTACGGATCAAGTTGCTCTTGAACTTGGGTCCACAAGGACACGTTCCCAGTGTCGCAACCCACAAATCATGTTGTTGACAACGGTGAACCTTGAACTATGAAGAAGCGATGGCGGGCCCGATTCCAACAAATGGCTAGAAGCCATGAAATCCGAGATAGAATCCATGTATGAAAAAAAGTATGGACTTTGGTGACTTGCCGATGATCGGGCGATAGAAAACAAATGGATCTTTAAGA
>JAHIAM010019125.1:0-12590 GCA_021605205.1 Aegilops longissima
CCTAGCCATGGACATGAGTTGTCCTTTGATTAATGGGATCACATCATTAGGAGAATGATGTGATTGACTGAACCATTCCGTTAGCTTAGCACTTGATCGTTTAGTATGTTTCTATTGCTTTCTTCATGACTTATACATGTTCCTATGACTGTAGATTATGCAACTCCGTTTACGGAGGAACACTTTATGTGCTACCAAGCGTCCTGGCAATGCTGTGTGATTATAAAGGTGCTCTACAGGTGTCTCCAAATGTACTTGTTGGGTGTGCGTATTTGAGACTAGGATTTGTCACTCCGATTATCGGGAGGTATCTCTGGCCCTTTCGGTAATGCACATCACTATAAGCCTTGCAAGCATTGTAACTAATGAGTTAGATTACGGGATGATGTATTAGGGACAAGTAAAGAGACTTGCGTAGCGAGATTGATCTAGGTATTGAGATCAGCGATCGAATCTCGGGCAATATACATACCCATGACAAAGGAACAGCATATGTTGTTGTGCGGTTTGACCGATAAAGATCTTCGTAGAATATGTAGGAGCCAATATGAGCAACCAGGTTCCGTTATTGGTTATTGACGGAGGCGTGTCTCGGTCATGTCTACATAGTTCTCGAACCCGTAGATCCTGCAACAAAGTTCGGTGACGATCGGTATTATGAGTTTATATGTTTTGATGTACGATGGTAGTTGAGTCCCGGATGAGATCGGGGACATACGAGAGTCTCGAAATGGTCGAGACATAAAGATCGATATATTGGGCGACTATATTCGGACATCGGAAAGGTTCAGTGGTTGGGTATTTTTAGAATCTGCAGGGGAGTTCTGAGAATCTGGGAAGAAGTATATGGGCCTTATTGGGCTTTAGGGAGAGAGAGAGGTAGGCTACGGCCCCCAAGGCCTAGTCCGGTTGGACTAGGGGAGGGGCTCGCCCCCTCCTTCCTTCTCTTCTTTCTTCCCCTTCCTTGTCTCCTACTCTACTAAATGGAAGAATCCTACTCGGTGGGAGTAGGACTCCCAGTAGCGCCATAGAGAGGCCGGCCCCTCCACTCCTTTATATACATGGCGGGGCACCCATAGACACACAAGTTGATCTGTTGATCTATTCAGCTCGGTCATATCGTGGCGGTGCTTAAGCGAACCTGCGTCGATAGCAACATCATCACCGTCACCATGCCGTCGTGCTTGCGGAACTCTCCGTGAGCTTCTGCTTTGGATCGGAGTTGCGGGGCGTCATCGAGCTGAGCGTGTGCTGAACTCGGAGGTGCCGTGCGTTCGGTACTTGGATCGGTCGGATCGTGAAGGCGTCGACTACATCAACAACATTGTGCTAGCGCTTCCGCTTTCGGTCTACGAGTGCGTGGACAACACTCTCCCTCTTGTTGTTATGCATCACCATGATCCTGTGTGCGTAGGATTTTTTTGAAATTACTCGTTCCCTAACGTGGCATGCGAGCCTGGTTTTATCGTAGATGTTATATGCGAGTAGAACACAAGTGAGTTGTTGCGATACAAGTCATCTGCTTACCGACATGCCATACTTTGGTTTGGCGGTATTGTTGTATGAAGCCGGGACCGACATTACGGCGTAAGCTTCGGAGATTGGTTCTCGGCGTGCTTTGCACATAGGTGGCTGGCGGTGTCGGTTTCTCAACTTTAGTTGAACCGGTGTGGCTACACCGGTCCTTGAGAAGGTTAAAACAGCACTAACATGACGAACTATCGTTGTGGTTTTGATGCGTGGTAAGAAGCGGTTATTGCTCAGCCCGTAGCAGCCACGTAAAACTTGCAACAACAAAGTAGAGGGCGTCTAACTTGTTTTTGCAGGGCATGTTGTGATGTGATATGGTCAAGGCATGATGCTATATTTTATTATGCGAGATGATCATGTTTTGTAATGAGTTATCGGCAGCTGGCGAGAGCCATATGGTTGTCGCTTTATTGTATGCAATGTAATATACGTAATGCTTTACTTTATCACTAAGCGGTAGCGATAGTCGTAAAACAATAGTTGGCGAGGCGACAATGATGCTCGATGGAGATCAAGGTGTCGGCGCCGGTGGCGATGGTGATCATGGCGGTGCTTGGAGATGGAGATCACAATCACAAGATGATGATGACCATATCATATCACTAATATTGATTGCATGTGATGTTTATCCTTTATGCATCTTATTCGCTTTGATTGGCGGTAGCATTATAAGATGATCTCAAACTAAATTTCAAGGTATAAGTGTTCTCCACGAGTATGCACCGTTGCCAAATTTAAGTCGTGCCCGGACACCACGTGATGATCGGGTGTGATAAGCTCTCGTCCATCTACACGAGGTGCAAGCCAGTTTTGCACATCGAGAATACTCGGTTAAACTTGCGAGCCTAGCATATCGGATATGGCCTCGGAACACTAAGACCGAAAGGCGGCGTGAATCATATAGTAGATATGATCAACATAGTGATGTTCACCATTAAAACTACTCCATTTCACGTGATGATCGGTTATGGTTTAGTTGATATGGATCACGTGTCACTTAGAAGATTAGAGGATGTCTATCTAAGTGGGAGTTCTTAAGTAATATGTTAATTGAACTTTAATTTATCATGAACTTAGTCACAGTAGTATTAGCATATCTATGTTGTAGATCAATAGCTCGCGTTTAGCTCCTTGTTTATTTTGATATGTTCCTAGAGAAAAACTATGTTGAAAGATGTTAGTAGCGATGATGCGGACTTGGTAAAGTGATCGAGGTTTATCCTCATTCTGCCGGAAGAATTATGTCCTTGATGCACGCTGGTGACAAACCTATTGCGGAGCGGAATCTGGATGCTATGAGCGTTTGGCTAGCTCAATATGATTACTACTTGATAGTTTAGTGCACCATGCTTAACAGCTTAGAATCGGGACTTCAAAGGCGTTTTGAGCGTCATGGACCATATGAGATGTTCAGGAGTTGAAGTTAATATTTCAAGAAAATACCCGAATTGAGAGATATGAAGTCTCCAACAAGTTCTATAGCTAAAAGATGGAGGAGAATAGCTCAAGCAGTGAGCATGTGCTCAGATTGTCTAGGTACTACAATCGCTTGAATCAAGTGGGAGTTAATCTTCCAGATAAAATAGTGATTGACAGAATTCTCTAGTCACCATCACCAAGTTAGTAGAACTTCGTGATGAACTATAGTATGCAAGGGATGGTGAAAAAGACTCCCGAGCTTTTCATGATGATGAAATCGATGAAGGTAGAAATCAAGAAAGAGCATCAAGTGTTGATGGTTGACAAGACCACTAGTTTCAAGGAAAAGGGCAAAGGGAAGAGGGAACTTCAAGAAGAATGGCAAACAAGTTGCTGCTCAAGTGAAAGACCAAGTCTGGACCTAAGCACGAGACTAAGTGCTTCTCTTGCAAAGGGACTGGTCCTTTGAGCGGAACTGCCCCAAGTATTTGGTGGATAAGAAGGATGGCAAAGTGAACAAAGCTATATTTGATATACATGTTATTGATGTGTACTTTACTAGTGTTTATAGCAACCCCTCGATTATTTGATACTAGTTCAGGTTGCTAAGAGTAGTAACTTCGGAGCAGGAGTTGCGAATGAGCGGAGACTAGTTAAGGGTGAAGTGACGATGCGTGTTGGAAGTAGTTCAAGATTGATATGATCATCATCGCACCTCCCTATACTTTCGGGATTAGTGTTGAACCTAAATAAGTGTTATTTAGTGTTTGCGTCGAGCATGAATATGATTTGATCATGTTTATTGCAATCTGATTATTCATTTAAGTTAGAGAATAATTGTTGTTACGTTTACATGAATAAAACCCTATGTGGTTACACACCCAATGAAAATGGTTAGTTGGATCTCGATCATAGTGATACACATATTCATAATATTGAAACCAAAAGATGCAAAGTTAATAATGATAGTACAACTTATTTGTGCACTTTGCCGTTTAGGTCATATTGGTGTAAAGCGCATGAAGAAACTCCATCTGATGGGCTTTTGGAATCACTTGATTATGAATCACTTGATGCTTGAAACATCCCTCATGGGCAAGATGACTAAGACTCCGTTCTCGGAACAATGGAGTGAACAACAGATTTGTTGGAAATCATACATCTTGATGTATGTGGTGCGATGAATATTGAGGCTCATGCACGTATCATTATTTTCTAACCTTCACGGATGATTTGAGCGGATATGGGTATATCTACTTGATGAAACATAAGTCGAAACATTTGAAAAGTTCATATGATTTGAGTGAAGTGGAAAATCATCGTAACAAGAAAATAAAGTTTCTCGATCGATCGTGGAGGAGAATATTTGAGTTCTGAGTTTGGTCTTCATTTGAAACAATGTGGAACAGTTTAGCAACTCACGCCACCTGGAACACCACAGCGTAATGGTGTGTCCGAACATCGTAACCATACTTTATTAGATATGGTGCAATCTATGATGTATCTTACCAAATTACCACTATCGTTTTGGGGTTATGCATTAGAGACAGCTCCATTCACGATAAAAAAGGGCACCATCGAAATCCGTTGAGAAAACATCGTATGCACTGTGGTTTGGCAACAAACCTAAGCTGTCGTTTCTTAAAGTTTGGGGATGTGATGCTTATGTGAAAAAGTTTCAACCTGATAAGCTCAAACCCAAATCGTAGTGCGTCTTCATAGGATACCCAAAAGAAACTGTTGGGTACACCTTCTATCACAGATTTGAAGGCAAGATATTCGTTTCTAAGAGTGGATCCTTTCTAGAGAAGGAGTTTCTCTCGAAAGAAGTGAGTGGGAGGAAAGTAGAACTTGATGAGGTAACTGTACCTGCTCCCTTATTGGAAAGTAGTTCATCACAAGAAATCTGTTCTGTGACTCCTACACCAATTAGTGAGGAAGCTAATGATGATGATCATGTAACTTGAGATCAAGTTACTCTGATCCTCGTGGGTCAACCGAGTAAAATCCGCACGAGTGATGCGGTAATCCTATTACGGAGGTTATGCTAGTAGACCATGAAAAACCTACGAACTATGAGGAAGCGATGATGAGCCAGATTCAGCGAAATGACTTGAGGCCATGAAATCGAGAGGGACCCATGTATGAGAACAAAGTGTGGACTTTGGTTGACTTGCCCGATGATCGACAAGCCATAGAAAATAAATGGATCTTCAAGAGAGGAAGGCAGCTGATAGTAGTATTACTATATATAAAGCTCGAATTATGCATAAAATGTTTTCGACAAGTTCAAGATGTTGAATACAATGAGATTTTCTCACTTGTATCGATGCTTAATCTGCCCGAATCATGTTAGCAATTGCGCATTTATGAAATCTGGCAAATGGATAACAAAACTGCATTCATAATGAATTTATTAAAGAAGAGTTGTATATGATGCAACCAAAGGTTTTGTGAATCACAGCCGGTGTACTAGAGTAGGGGTACCTAGTATCCCGAACTTCGTGCGAGACGATTCTGCAGCTCAACGAGGCTGTCACGATGACCGCCAAGATCCTCGTGGCTCCTTTGGAGCCATTCAAAACAAAGTAAGCAAGGCCCGGCAAGAGGAGCTTGGGGAAGGCTAGTGGGCGCCAAGCCCCAAAGCGCGACAAGGTTCTGCCGGCAAGGCGCTTGCAGGCGGGCAACCTCTCTTCATCTCGCTCCAGCTCACCCTAGCGTGTCACCGGGGCTCTCCCAACTGCAGCGTGTCGACAGCTGTGCAGCCAGGAGGAGCAGCAATAGCGGCGTGACAGGCTACCATCGTGGCAAGCGGAGCGCATTTAGCGGTCCTGTTACCTTTGTTGAGGCGTGAGGCGGGCATTGATGACTCTTGTCCCTTGCCGTCGAGTTAGGTATAGATTCTTGTACCTTTGTCAAGCGGTGTACCAACCTATGTTTTACCATCATACCCTTGTCTACTTGCCACATGTGGTGACCCTTGTGCCTATAAAAGGAGGCCCAAGGACAGCGTAGAAAGGGTTCGGGTCCAACTCGGCTTAGTTCATCATATTCATACGAAACCACACTCGGGCTAGGTCTTGTAGCTCCCATTGCTCCCTAGCAAGAACACAAGATAATCCACAAAGCAGCAGTAGGAGTATTATCTCTCGGAGAGCTCGAAGCTGGGTAAATCCGCTCGTGTGCATCGCCTCGATCCGCTCTTTGTGCAATCTCCGCCCCCTCAGAACCACAAGGGACCCAGGTCCGTAGGTGCTCGTGGGACACGATCAGTTCTCCCCGACATCTTTGGCGTGCCGGTAGGGGCGTCGAGGCTTGTGAACCCGATCCGGTGGTCACACGAGCAACTTCATCGACATCTTCGTCAACATGGCACGAAGAAGAAGTCTTGGCAGCGGAGCCGTCTGCGTCGAACCCACCACCACCGGAGCTGTCGGAGGGGGGAAGCAGCGGAGGAACGGCGTCGTCGAGAAAGCCCACAATGCCGCCATGACCAAGGACAAGGCAGCCAGGCGTCGGCGTCGAGTCCGCACGCGTCCCTCGCGGAGGCGCGGGACCGGCAGCGTCATGATGCTTCTGCAGCATCGCTCGTTGGATCAAGGCCAAAATGGAGGATCCGAGGCCCTCGAGACCGCATGCGCCTCGGCATGCGTGCGAGTGGAATCGAGTCGCTTGGCGGGATGCTGCTCCTCCTAATTTGGTTAGGAGTCGAGCACATCCGTTCTTCGCTCCGTCGCCGTTGCTCAACCACACCAGCGGAAGCCTTGGCAAAGCTCAGCTACTTCTAGATTACCCTCAGCGGCTGATAAGGTCGACGAATGGAGGCCACAATTCAAGTCTCATCGGCCGCAGCAGCGCGTCCCTGACAGCAGTGCCGCAGCCCGGCAAGCGACAAAGGCGCGAGCCGATGGCGGCAGACTTGCGAGTGCACCCGTAAACTCCCCTTCGAAGGCCAAGATCGCCGACTCGCGGATCCACCTCGGCAGCGACTCCACGGCGTCGTCGGATCCAGGACTCGTCGCGACAATACCAAGTTCTTGAGCGGCAAGAAGAAGCTTCGAACCCGTATTGGCGCCCGAAGAAGCGCCGTCAATCCGACCAGCGGGCCTGTTGATATGCATGCGCCCGAAGAACGGCGACTTGCCGTCTGTGATGGGTTGCCCTGCGTTCACTTTCGTGAGCTGCGGCAAGTCCGGTGGCCGACAAGAAAAACTTCAAACCGGCGTGCGGAGAAGTATGATGGCAGGACACACCGCCGGAGTTCCTCGGCATCTACACCATCGCGGTGCAAGCTGCGGGGGCGAGCGACAAGATCCTCGCAAACTACTTTCCCTTGGTGCTCAAGCCAAGCGTCAGATCTTGGCTCATGCACTTGCGGATGGCTCTATTTCTTCTTGGGCAGATTTGTGCCACCGGTTTGTTAGGCGCCTTCACGGTGACCACAAGCCTCATGGCCGGAGAGTGATCTCCACCTGCTTGCCCGAAGGAGGAGTCTGCGCCAAATTCATCCGAGATTGATCGAGTGCACTACAACATCGGATGTCCACCCTGCTGCGTGATCGGTGCATTCCATCGAATGTCTGAAATCGCGAGATGAGGAGGAGATGGCGATGTGCAAAGTGAAAAGCGTCGTGAGCTCATACGGCCGACAAGTGTGCCGCAGCTAAAGAAGGAAGAAGACTCCGGGAGAGAATGTGGGGCAGAGTCGGCGTGAGGGATCGCCCGACAAGAAATAGCCGTGGCGGAACAACGGAGGAAGAAAAACCAAGAAGTACTAGTTGTCGAGCGTCCGGCAAGGATGGTGCGCCAACAAAGCCAAGGCTGGTGGCTCCGGCAAGGAGGATGCCGTTAGCGCCGACCTAAGCTGTGGCGACGCCAACAAGCACAGCTCAACAAGCGATCTTGTAAAATCCACGCACCAAGGGCCCACGATCTCGAGGCTGCAAGAAAGTTGAGCAGCTTGTTGAGCTCTGAGAGAGTCTGGCGGCGAGACAAGGAGAAGGCCAAGAAGGTGCAGGTGCAGCAAGTAAGAAGAGACCCGGTCGGGGAGGCGCGGCAAAGCCAATGCAAGGAGAGCGAACCTCCCGTGGGCGACAAGGAAGAAGATGAAGATGAAGATGGCGAGGTCGATGATGGCGATGAAGGATGAGCAGGAGTTTCAAAAGGCAGCGGAGGTCTCTGCGTCGGCGGTGGTGCGTCTCTGCATACCTCGCACCGCCAACTCAAGCAATGGATCGTGAGGTCAATCAGCGAGAACCATCCATAGAGTCACGCAAACCTCGAAATGGTCGACGCCCATCATCTTTGACATTGAGGATCACCCTGATCGCATCACTGCGATCGGGTGCATGTCGATGTTGGTCTCACCAACCATCCAACCTCAAAGTCACAAAGATGCTGGTTGTGGCGGCGGCCTGTGATCTCCTCTGCGGTGCTCGAAACTTCAAATCTCGACGTGAGCTCGAAAAGCGGTACTTTCAAGGAATCAACCCGAGGGCAGCAAGCCCAAAGGAAGATCACGTTGCGGTAACATTCGGCGAGCTCAACTTCAGGCGAGAGGTCACGTTTGGCGTCGCGATTTCCATTGCCCTACAATGGCATACTTGGCCGTCCGGCCTTCGCCAAGTTCATGGCCGCCTCTCATTATGCTTACAACCTACTCAAGATGCCCGGCCCGATAAGCGTCATTTCTGTCCATGGCGACAAGAAAGATGCACTTATCTGCGCCGACAAGATTCTAGGGATCGACAGCCGCGACGGATACAAACCACTTACGGCTGAAGCTCCGGGAAGAAGAAGACCACCGGTCCGGCAAGAGCTCTGTTGCCCACTCCGGCAAGCGCACCTCTTGGTGCTGCGCTACCGTCGAGGCGCACCATCAAGCTCCACGGCAAGTGCAACAAGGCGATGGCAGCTCCGCCAAAGACCAGAAGGTGCCGCCAAGGAGGGCGGCCTGGTGGTACCTTCACCATCGATTGCCACGCTTGATCCTAAATAGGAAGGCGAGCTCGTTTCTTTCTGCGGCGAATGTCGATGTGTTTGCATGGCAACCATCGACATCCGGTGTTCAGGAAAGTAATTGAGCACCACCTAGCTTCTGTCCTCCCTTGCGGCCCGTCAAGCAAGAGTTAGGAAGCAGCGGTGGGCGCCAGAGTTCATAGCGAAGAAATCAAGAAATTAGAAGCAGCGGGGCTTGTCGGAGGTCCTCCACCCGTGGTTGGCCAATCTGGTAGTTATGCATAAGGCTAATGGGAAATGGAGACTTTGTATTGACTTCACGATGTTAATAAAGCTTGTCCCAAGACCCATTTCCCTTGCAGCGTATCGACCAGATTGTTGACTCCACGGTGGATGCGATCCTTTCGTTTCTTGATGCATATTCAGGATATCATCAGATCTTCATGGCGAAGAGGATGAAGATAAAACCGCATTCATTACACCATGTGGCACATACTGCTTTATCGGATGCCTTTCGGTTTGAAGAATGCTGGTTCAACCTTTGCAAGGTAGTCCATGATGCCTTTGGACCCACGGATACGAAATGTAGAAGCTTACATGGATGACATAGTGGTCAAGAGCAAAAACAGGCGACTCGGTTCAGGATTTGGATGAGGCGTTTGCAAATCTGCGCAAGATCAACCTCAAGCTCAACCCGAGAAGTGCGTGTTTGGAGTCCCTTAGGCAAGCTTCTCGGGTTCTTTATTCTCGGCGGGAATTGAAGCCAATCCGACAAGATCAAGGCCATTGAGCGGATCGAAGCACCAAAGCGCGTCAAGGATGTCGGAGACTTGTCGGTTGCGTGGCTGCTCTCGGCAGGTTCATCTCTAAAGTCTGCTGAGCAGCCCTGCCGTTTTCAAGATTTTGAAAAAGCAGGTCAATGAAATGGACTCCGAAGCGGAGGCTGCGCTGCGAGACTTGAAGGATACCGTCCTCCGCTCCAATACTTGTCGCACCTAGGCCACAAGAGAAGTTGCTGCTGTATATAAGCGGCAACCAATCAAGTGGTTAGTGCTGCGTTAGTAGCGGAGAAGGAGGCAGATGATGGCCGACAGCGAGGCAAAGCGCATCCAGCGACAAGCAAGGGCTTCGCCCGTCAAGCTCTGGTCCCGACAAAACGAGATCGGTAGCGAGGTTGCGACAAGATCTGAGAAAAGATGGTGCAGCGCCCGGTCTAGTTTGTCGGTTCCCTACTGGGGGCTAGATCAAGGTACTACGGTGTGCAAAAGCTGCTTTCGGCCTCCTCATGGCCTCCGAAGCTCGCCATTACTTCAAGCACGAGATAACAGTTGTCACTAAGCTTTCCGCTGAAGAGGATATTGCAAAATCCGAAGCAACGAGCAGGATCGTCGGTGGGCCTTTGGAACTGTCAAGCTTTGGTCTCAAGTTGAAAGCACTTCAACTATCGAGCGGGCATTGGCAGAATTCATAGCGAGTGGGCGTAGCATAAGATGAGGAGATTCAGGAGATGAGCATCCCGTCAAGGAGGCAAATAAAGAATGGCTGATGTACTTTGGCGGTGCCTTCTGCTGCAAAGGCTTGGTGCGGCGTCTGCTCAACGCACCCAGGAGAGCACCTCAAGTACATAGTCGGATGCACTTTCCCAAGGAACAAGCAACAAATAATCTTGCTGAGTATGAAGGCTTGCTTGCGGTCTCGAGGATTGCGGTGTACCTTGGGATCAAAAGCTCATTGTCGGGGGACTCGCAACTTTCGTTCGCCAAGTAAATAAAGATTATCGAGTCCGTTGATGGAAGCGTCGTCGATGAAGTGAGGAAGCTGGAAGAAGCGCTTTGAAGGCTTGCAAATGGAACACGTTCCAAAACGCAGAATGATATAGCTGATGGCCTCTCCAAATGTGCCGCCTTAAGTTACTGTGGAACCAGGATTTTTGTGCTCAAGCTAACTCAGCCAACGTAACACCATCAACGGACGAGCAAGAAAAGAAAATTGGTTTCGGAGACTACTTTCCGGGAGCTCTCGAAGCGCCGCCAGAAGGTCCCTAAAACCAGCGCAAAATATCACTAAGGGCGATCTGCTCCGACAAACCATCAGATTTGTCGTTGAAGCAAGCGCTCCGACAAGTTTAAGCTCCGGCAAGCTTGCGAGGATCGATCAACTCCGGCGGACCCGGAGTTCTTCTGCGAAGCTGATGTTCTGCGGTGATGGATGAGCCTTTAGTTCTTGTTGTCGAGCCACGGGCTCCGGCATGGAACACACAAATCGTCCATTTCCTTGAGAGGAGAACTTCCGAAGAGCAAGAAGAAGCGGAAAAAAGTAGCCCGGCGATCAAGTATGTACCAGTTTGTTGACAACATCACATGCGAAGAAGACTCAGCAATTGAAATTGAAGTGTATTTGCGGGAAGATGGGCAAAGCTGTTGGCGGAGATACGGAGGCATATGTGGTCACCACATTGGCGCAAAACACTTCGGCAAAGCTTTCCGGCAAGGTTTCTTCGGCGAAGCCCTCCGGGATGCAAGCTGCACAAGTAACCAAGTGTGAGCGTGCAGTTCCATTCAAAGCAGATACACCAACCAGCTCAAGCTCTCGGAGCGATCCCTTTATCCTGGCCCTTTTGATGCGGGGCTCGACATCCTCGGCCCCTTCCCCGAGCTGTCGGGGCTTTGAATACTTATGCGTGCATGATCGACAAGTTCACAAAGTGGCGGAAGTGGAACCAGTGAGGAAGGTGACACCGGTCGGCCGTCAAGTTCTTCAAGTCAATTGTTTGCCGTTTTGGGATTCCTAACGGATCATCACCGACAACGGCACCAGTTCCTGACCGCACCTTCATGCGATCGCCCAAGATCTTGGCGCCAAAGATCTGCTTTATACATTGCTCATCCGAAAGCAGCGGTCAGCGAAGACATAGCAGCTGAAGTGCTGCGAGGACTCAAGACCAGAACTTTCGACGAGGCTGCGCAAGTCAGAAGAAGCTGGATCGAGGAGCTGCGGTGGTTCTTTGGTCGTCGGAGACGGCGCCGTCGAGCCAGCGGCGGACACCCTTTGCTCTAGTCTACGGGCGAGGCAGTTCTCCCCACGGAACTTCGTGCGGGTCACCTCAGTGCTCGCTTATGATGAGCTTGAGCAAGAGCAGCTGCGACAAGATGGCCTTGCTCCTCGAGGAAAGATCGTCTTCGAGCTCTTTGTCGAGCTGCTCGTTACCGGCAAGCTTTGCGTCCTACCATAGCCGCAAAGTTAATGCGGAAAGCTTCGAGGAAGCGACCTTGTTCTTGGGCGTTCAATCCGCCAAGAATTCCAACAAGTTAACGCCCGAAGTGGGAAGGCCCTTATCGGGTGAAAGCGAGTCACTAGGCCGGCGTTGTCGCCTTGAGACCGAAGATGGTCTTCGGTGAGCAATTCCTGGAATATAGAGCATCTTAGAGTTTTACCCATAAGACGCGTTGCGGAACCCGTTCCGGCAACCACCCTTAACCACAATCTTACAGCTGTTGCATGTAATCCTTTGTACAAAGCGGCGAGAACCCGATGCATTAGTAAAGCCTATGTGTTGTGCACATTTGTCAATACATGCTTTCATAATCATATATGCATGTGTTTACTAACATCTTGTGCACCCGCTTCCGATAGCGATAATGAGCCACTAGGCTCCATAACTATTTTCTCTTCTTTCTTCTCAA
>JAHIAM010019127.1:0-12059 GCA_021605205.1 Aegilops longissima
TTTTTGCCCTTTTTTACCATATTATAAGCCTTCGCTCCACAAATCAATCGTGCGTTTGACTCTCCCTTGCCTATCCAAGCTTTGAGTTTTGACTACATTTCGATCACGCTTTCTTTGGGTAACGGTAAATTTGAGATTTGCGGGTTTGTAATCCACCACCCACCACCACCACTTCCTAGTAGTCGGAATCATATTCTTGTGTGTTTCTATTCTTTGCTCCTGGCGGATCGGGGGACTGGAGAACATGACAAACAAAGCTACATGATAAGTTTCAACAAATGATGAGTGGGCGGTGGACGATGTGCTAAATAGATTTGAAGAGGCCATGGAGAAGATAGATGGCATTGAGAAGGCGTTAAACAAAGCTCGATAACAAGTTTAATGAATTGCTCAGCGTCTACCACCACCACCAGGCTGCCCCACCTCTACTACAACAACATGGACCCTCCAATTGAAACCCCTCGGACTTCCGTGTCCCTCTTCAGCCTGGCCAAGCTTTTTTTGTTGATTACTGGCTCCTGCTGCTGCGGTGGGGAGGATGATTATGAAACTTACGAGGATGAGGTTGATCAACATCAACTCTGCAACCAACACCACAACCACCGGTCGTCCACATGCAAATAATGGCAAGTTCCCCCTTGTGCGAGATCATGACCATCTCCTAAATGAAATTAATTTCCACCATTTGAGGGTAGATATGTTCCGATATATATCTTACTTGGGAGTTAACCGAACAACGGTTTACATGTTTACAATATCCGGGAGGCGTGTTCTCTGCTTTTGTGCTTTCACTAGCTTTGCATGTGTTTGGTGGTGGAACATTGTAGATTATATCGTTCCACTCTTGGGCTGCTTTGAAAACTGCTATCGTTCGTTGGGTTCCCCATATTATCATGAATTACTTCAAAAATTGCAGCGCTTAAGACAAGAAAAAATTGGTGAAGAATATTATCGGGAATTACAAACTGGCTTGATTAGATGTGGTATTGTTGAGGAGAATGAAGCTATGCTTGCACGTTTTCGGGTGGATTAAATAGAGATTAGACCATTCTAGACTACAAGGATTATAATAATATCACTCGATTATTCCATCTTGCTTGTAAAGCTGAGCGTGAAGTCGGATCGGCAGGCCTTGGCGCGGACTAACTTTTCTGAGTCGACCTTCATCATGGACACCACGTGCATCATCTACTTCCACGTTCTACTACAGGCACCTCCGGCTGCCACCTCAACGTGATACAAAGCGGCACAACCACCACTATCGCCAAAGTACACTGCTGGGCCTACAGAGCTCTTCTTCTTCCATGGCGTCAGCAGGGCACACAAGTGATATTATTTGTCGATTTTTGTGAGAAGAGAGGACATTTCTAGAAATGCCAATCTCGGTGATGATGATTGCTCTTGAGGATGGTGGGTATGAGGTCTGCTAGTGACTATGATGAGACTTTGGCTCTTATTACGCCATGAAGAACAACGGTGGAGATGATTCTAGATCTTGAGGCGCAATACATGGGCTGCCCTGAAGATCTTGTGAGTATGAATGTTTAGTTGCTCAACGTGTTTTAGTGTGCAGGTTACAACATGCTAGCAAAATCGGAGAGCATAACTTGTTCCATACAAAGGGAGTTGTGAAGGAGCGTTCTATTAGCGTCATCATAGATGGAGGAGCTGCAACAACTTAGCTAGCATGGATATGGTTGAGAAGCTTTCTCTCACCAGACCACATCCACATCCTTACTACATCAATGGTTCAACAACAGCCGGCAGGAAGATTAAGGTAACACGTCTTGTTAGGTGTGCATTTAAGTATCTCTACATATCTGATTATGTTTGATTTGTGATGTTTGGTACCTATGCAAGCATGTTCCTTATTACTTGGTAGACCATGGCAATTTGATAAAATTCTGTACACCATGGTAGAAACAATCGGTATACTCTTGTTCACAAGGATAAAATATTACTTTGCTTCCTATGACTCTGATTCCATTTTGAAAGATGATATTAATAGAGCTAATAAAAGCAAAGCAGGAGAAAAATAAGAGTGAAAATCAGATTGTGGCAAAAGAATTTGAGCAACAAATGAAGCCTAATAATAAACCATCTAATGTTGGCAAGAAATTAAACTGAAAAGTGCATGTTTATTTGCCACCAAATCTGATATTGATGAGCTAGATTCTAGCAAATCTGTTTGCTATGCTTTTATATTGCAAAAGAGCATTATTTTCATTAGGGGCGTGCCTTCCTCTTTGCCCTTCTACTGTCACTAACATTTGCGAGGAGTTCGGCGTCTTCCCACAGGCGTTACACAGGAGATACCACCTATTAGAGGATTGAGCATCAAATTGACTTAATTCCGGTGCATCGCTACCTAACCGCTGCCATCTGCGTACCAATCGGAGGAGACAAAGGAAGATTATCGTCAAGTCTACGGGGCTGCTCGACAAAGGTTATATCGTGAATCTCTTAGTCCTTGTCTTTGTTCCTATTATACTAGTGCCTAAAAAGGATGATGCGTCGGCGTATGTATGTGTTGATTGTAGAGGCATTAATAATATTACTATTAAGTTATCGTCATCCTATTCCTAGGCTAGATGATATAGCTTGATGAATTGAGTGGCTCTACAATATTCTCCAAGAGTTGATTTCTTGTAGTGGATACCATCAAATTAAGTATGAAATTGGGAGATGAATGAAAACAACATTTAAAACTAAGTTTGGATTATATGGTGGTTAGTCATGCCTTTTGGGTTAACTAATGCACCTAAGTACTTTCATGAGATTAATGAGCGAAGTTTTACGTTGCTTTCATTGGACGATTTGTGGTGAGTTTACTTTGATGATATCTTGATTTATAGCAAATCTTTGGAAGAACATTTGGAACATTTACGTGCTGTTTTTAATGCTCTCGTGATGCACGTTTGTTTGGTAACCTTGGGAAGTGCACCTTTTGCACAATAGGAGTATCTTTTCTTGGCTATGTTGTTACTCACAAGAGAATTGAAGTTGATAAAAGCCAAGATTGAAGCTATTGAGAGTTGGCAGCCGACAGTCACACAAGTGAGGAGTTTCTTGGACGCTTTGGTTTCTATAGGCGTTTTGTGAGAGACTTTACTTTCATTGCTGCACCTCTCAATGAGCTTACAAAGAAGGATGTGCCTTTTGTTTGAGGTACCATACTTAGGAAGAAGCTAACATGATTATTGAAAGATAAGTTGACACATGCTCCTTTACTCCAACTTCACGACTTTAATAAGACTTTTGAGCTTGAATGTGATGCTAGTGGAATTGGATTAGGAGGTGTGTTATTACAAGATGGCAAACCTTTGCATGCACTTTTCGAAAAATTGAGGTGGGCCTGAGTCTGAACTATTCTACTTATGACAAAGAATTATATGCTCTTGTTAGGACTTTAGAGACATGGCAACATTATTTATGGCCAAAAGAATTTGTTATACATTACGATCATGAATCTTTGAAACATATTAAAAGTCAAGCTAAACTGAATCGTGAACATGCTAAATGGGTTGAATTCATTGAGACTTTCTTATGTCATTAAACACAAGAAGGTAAAAGAAAATATTTATTCTTGATGCTTTGTCTAAATAAACTTTATACTATGCTTTCACAACTTGACTTTAAAATATTTGGTTTTGGAGACCATAAAGATCAATATGTGCATGATGCTGATTTTAAAGATGTAATGCAGAATTGTAAAGAAAGGAAGAACATGGGAACAAGTTCGTTATTAATGATGGTTTTGTGTTAAAATTGCTAACAAGCTATGCATTCCTGCTAGCTCACGTTAAATCTTTTGTTGCGTTGCGCATGGAGGATTAATGGGACACTTTGGCGTCAAAGAAGGCGGAGGATATACTTGCTACACATTTCTTTTGGCCAAGATGAGGCAGCGAGGATGTTGAGCGTTTGTTGTTGCTGCATGCACATGTCAAAAAGCTAAGTCCGCGACTCAATCCTCATGGTTTATATATGCCTTTGCATGCCTAGTGTTCCTTGGGAGGATATATCTATGGACTTTGTTTTGGGTTTACCTCGAACAAAAGAAGGGAGGATAACATATTTGTTGTCATGGATGATTCTAGAAAATGGCACACTTTATACCATGTCATAAAAGCGATGAATCTTTTTAATGTTGCTTGATTTGTTCTTTACATTGAAATTATTATTGCATGGTGTGCCAAATACTAATATTCGGATCGTGATACTAAATTTCTTAGCCACTTTTGGAGATGTTTATATAGGCTAAGTTGGGGACTAAACTGCTTTTAGTACTACTTCTCACCCCCAGTGATGGACATGAAGTAGTCAATAGAACATTGTCTACTATGCTTAGGGCTGTTTGAAGAATAATAAGAAAATGTGGGAAGAATGCTTGCCTCATATTGAATTTGCTTATAATCGTTCATTGCATTCTACAACTAAGATGTGCCCTTTTGAAATTGTTATGGCTTCCTACCTCGTTACCTATTGATTTGTTGCCTCTTCCATCTTGGAGAAAGTTAATTTTGATGCTAAAGAGCGTGCTGAATTGATTTTTAAAAATGCATGAGATAACTAAAGAGAAACATTGAGTGTATGAATGCTAAATATAAACTTCTTAAGAGATAAGGGTAGAAAACTATGTTGTCTTTGCTGGAGATCTTGTTTGATTTACATTGCGTGAGATAGGTTTCCTAATTTAGCAAATCAAAGCTAATGCTCACGTCTTGATGGTCCATTTAAGGTGTTAGAGAAAATAAATGATAATGCATATAAACTTGAGCTGCTGCCAGATTTTGAGGGTTAGTCCACTTTTAACATTGCAGATTTGAAGCCTTATTTGGGTGAGAATATGAGCTTGAAGTGAGGGCGACTTCATTTCAAGAAGGAGGATGATGAGGGACATCAATACCATTGTTACCCCTGACCCCTCGCTACATATCTTTTGGACCAATTACTAGAGCTCGCATGCGCCAATTCAAATTACTCAAGTACTTTTCGTTTCTTGGTAATGATTCTAATGTTCATGAGAATATGATGCTGCTCTTGCCTAAATTGGATACATTTGTTTTGCTTACAAATGAGGCCCTAGCCCAGAAGGATGGACATTGGAGCAAGAACAAGCATGGAGATAATGCCATCGCATGAGAGAACAAACGGAGTTACAAGTGATGATTTCAGGACTTTGAACCACCATAATGGGTGCATGAAGCCTTGGACAGAATATACAAGATGCTACTTCCATAAATGTAGTCCGAGGCTATTCTGAGTCTTTGCGTCACCTTATTAAGTGGAGCAGAGGCCCATGTAATTTCGAAATACTTAAGTATAGGCTATTTTTAGAGTCCCGTATGTGGGGAAACAAAGAGTTAGGGTTGATTTGGACCCCTCCACCAAAGTACAGAAATTCCCCCTCTTCCTCCATATATACAGCCCTTAGGGCACCGTTTAGACAACCTTAGGTTTTGTTTAGATTAAAAGTTAGCCATAGCTGCAACCCGTGCCCGTTTGTGTTCAACGACCGGACAAAAGCGTCACGAACCCCACCTCGATCAATAAAGCTTTCATCTTATATTAGCAATATCCGGATTGCAATCTCAGTTTCTTGCTTGTTCTTCGTTTGCTGCGCGAAGCAGGCCACCGTGAGTTCAGTTGATCGTTTCCGGCGTCGGTAATAACCCTCGGAAGTTGGTTTAGCGATTGCTAAGCACATGACGTCTCGCCGCGATAAATGGTCGGATCGTCAAGTGCGACTCCACGAGAAGCGATAGCCACCATCTCATGCGAAACATCGGGACACCTTTGCCTCTATCCATACAAATAGGTTCTTTACACTTATGATGTGACTTGCGGTACATTCAATGTCTTGACCTATATAACTTGCAACTTATCCGTTCGGATATATCCGACGAGGATTAAGGTGCGATAGGTCGATGTTCTACCTCAACCTTGCTCGTGTAGTTAGACTCATTTACTACTTTGCTTCCTTGATATTTGTTTAATGGCTCTATGCCTATTTTGTAATAAATGTATTGCTCACGGATTATCGATGTAATAAAGAAGATGTATTGTTTATTATTTCGCCGAGTCTTGTAATCTTTCTGTAAAGTCGATCCGAGGACTAGCATAGTAAACACGAGAGACTTCGACTCTTCACAAATAGTCGGAATTAGCTCAATAAATGGGAGGTAGAGATGCAAATATGTATGTCGAGAGAATAAGCATCTACCTCAAGTTCATGTAAGCATTCATAAATTGCTCAATGAAAGGTCTCTTTAGGCATATGAATCATTCACAACACCAAGTAAATGAAGTGTCTAAACACACATGGGACAAGTGTAAGACAATCCAAGCATAATATGCATAGGTTGTAGTGAAGATGGGTGGCACTCAACACAATAGAAAGAACAATTGGTCATCATGTGTGAGGCAATCAAGTGAATCATGTGACAAGCAAGGGACATGGCATATGTGAAGAAATGATATTGGTGCAACCAAGCATATGATAGTAGCAAGTAGTCCAGCCAATTGGATGCAACACACAAGGTATATATATGTCACGAAGCATGGAAATGTAAGCAATCATGGGTGAAAGCAATATCTAGAGCATGCGTGCAAATGGTGCAAGCAACACATGAAATATGATCCACAATATCCAAGCTCCAGAAGGATGTCACCTTGAAGGCGTGTCCTTGTGCATTCTTCACAAAATGCGAAGTGGAAGCAAATGTTGTGTAGAAGCGATTAAGTGGTAGAATGTATGAGGCTGCGCTCTCAAGAGCTCGAATGGTCGACTCCGTTGAAGTGGAAATCGACAAAAGAGTCCAAGTATCCTAGACATGCACAAAACAAAACAAAGAGCATTGTCGCATGGTAGATGAACACATCATCCATCATGATGGTTCTCATCTTTTGCACATAACCATTAGAAGCACAAGTGCATGAATAATATGATGTAACAATGGCAATATTCATGGCACTAGGTATATGGTGCAAAGTAAAAGACAAGCACATGCTTCACACATAACAATATGTCAAAATCTCCAAACAGCATGTAAGAAAATGCTGATGGGGGCAAACTCATGAGCAAAAGGCAAGAAATAGCATGGTTGCACTCAATACATGGCAAATCTAGCATGAGAGAGGCAACATATGGAGATATGTGACAGCAAGCAATAACAATGATGTGCAAAGCATGTAGATGGTTGTCATCAACTTGAATGAAATGAGCAAGTATGAATCATTGGTGATGCAACAAAGCGAGGCAATCATAGTAATCAAGTCGTACAAGCTAGTAGTGTGAAGATACAACATACTAGAGGAAATCAAGGCAATCATGTCATATTGTGCAAATAATAGGCATATGGAATGCACATGACATACTCACAAGCTCTGAACACAAACCAAGATCATAGTATAAACATAGGCATGGGGCACAAGCAAACATGGCAATAGCAAGCAATAATCTCACCAAGCTTGCAAATACACATACAAGTATGAGAATCAAGCATCATGTAAAAGCCAAACATGGGTCACAAATGCATTTCAAAGGCATAGTAATGAGCATATCATGCAAAGTGAACATGGCAAGATGGGCATATAATATATAGCGGACAATAACCCATACCAAGTGAGGGACATATGTAGAAGAGATCTTGCTTAAAGACTTGGCGTGAAAGAAGCGGTGGGAAAGAAATCCATGGGATCCCAAATCATACGTTGCTCTCTAGAGCTCGTTTGTCAACTTTCGATTAGGGATTGCGAGGTCAACAAGTATTCATGAGGTACCTACACAAAAGACACAAACCAAAGAAATGTGTCGTGTGGTAAATGTACACATCATCCATCATTGATGTGTATGTGCATCTAATAATGAGTTAGCACAAGATAAAAATGCTCAAAAGAAATTTGATGCATGGTATAAGAACATGTCATCCCTCATGAGAGAATAGTTATTGTGTGTGTACGATGGGGATCACAATTTAGCATACAAGTATATGGCACATCAATATCATTATGATGCATAGAGGGAGCATATTGTGCACATAATTATTGGGATCATGCAATGGATGGGATGGATCAAAATCTCACTAACATATATAGGAGAAACTATTAGAGGTCTCATGAGAATATTGGAAACATCATTTGGAAAAATGGATAACATCCAAAACAATGCATATCCGAAGCTAAGGTGGGCATGGCATGCAGATAGAGATAAATGATGCAAAGGGAGCATATCAATATCATCACAGAGAAAAAATGCCAATAACCATGGGCTTGTTGATGAGGACATCAATACCATTGTTACACCCTGCCCTATTTGCTATACATACTAGACCAATTACTGAGCTCATGCCGCCAATTGAATTATCGAGTGCCACTTCCTTTCTTGTACTTGATTCCAATGTTCATGAGAATATGATGCAGCCTAAATTGGATACATTTGTTTTGCTTACAAATGAAGGGCCTACCATGGACAAGAAAGATGAACCTTGGAGCAAGTTCAAGCATGGAGATGTTGGCATCGCTTGAAGGAACAAAAGAGTTACAAGTGATGATTCGAGGACTTTGAAGCCACCCTAATGAGTGCATAGGGCCTTGGACAAAATATACAAGATGCCACTTCATAATATTAGTCCATAGGCTATTCTAGGTGCTTTCGTCACCTTATTATTAGAGCGAGGCCCATGTAATTTCGAAGATACTTAAGTATAGGCTGTTTTTAGAGTCGTGTATGTGTGGAAACAAGAGTTAGGGTTGATTTGGACCCCTCCACCGAGACCACGAAGTTCCCCTCTTCCTCCATATACTACAGCCCTTAGGGCACGTTTAGACCTTAGGTTTTGTTTAGAGCAAAAGTTAGCATATAGGCAGCAACTGCGTGCGCCGTTTGTGTTCAGCGACCAGGCAGAAGCGTCACAGAACCCACGCTTCGATAATAAAGCTTTCCTCTTATATTCGCAATATCCAGTTGCAATCTTAGTTTCCTGCTTGTTCTTCGTTTGCTCGCGAGAAGCAGGCCCTCGTGGTCAGTTGATGCGTGCTCCAGGCGTGGTCAATAACCCTCGGAAGTTGGTTTAGCTTGATTGCTAAAGTAGCGACGTCTACCGCCTGATCGTGATCGGATCGTGATGAGGACATTGCACTTCACCTTGGATGAGACCAAAATATTGCATACATGCATATTTCTCGGGTGATTTCTAGTGCAAACTATTCAATAATATATTTATGTTATCGAACAAAAATACTTCACATACTTTTGTGTTTTGTCTAATTGCAGGTGTATGGGACATTTGTACAATCCACATATGATAAGGGAGAAAAGAGATGTTTACACCTTGTTAACAAAAAGTTCTCTCCGTCACTTTTGGCCCAAAGAAGATAGAGTCCAAGTCTCTCACGTTACGGACTCAGATTCGGACTACCTGAACATACCTGACTCAAAGCGTCTATAACTTTTCATCGGACTCCCAAATTGGTTGATTCTTTTTTGTTGGAAAATAGATTTCGTGCATTTTCCAACCCAATTGGAATCACCTTAAAATCCGTCCGGAGCGTTGAGTTATAGACGAAACAATCTGATGCTGCAGCAGAATCCGAGTCAAACTACAAGTCCAAAGGTGTTCGTCACCTCCGCTTGGGCCCATTGGCCTTGTCACGACCTAGGGTTAGTTTTAGGCTGCCTTGGGACGTCCTCCACCTCCTTGGCCGCCATACCTTGCTCCTATATAAGTAGATCCATCTAGTAGCTTTTCCTTGGGAGTTTGTTTAGTTAAAGTTAGCCATTGCAACCGTTATTACTTTGTTTGTATCCAGCGACCAGATTGGAACGCTTCGGATCCCCACCATTATCAATACTTCATATATATTCGCAATATTCAGATTGCTTTATCATATTCTTGCTTGTTCTTCGATTGCTTGCAGGAATAGACCTACGTTAGTCGGGAGTTGATGCGTGCTCGGCGTGGTCAATAACTTCTCGAGTTGGTTTAGCGATTGCTAAGGCGCAGCGTCGTGTGCGTTTGTAGTCGGATCGTCAAAGTCGTCTCCACCAAATCAATAGTTATCATCTCATCGAGATCGGGACACCCTACGCCTCTATCAAGTGGTATCAGGTTTTCAGGTTGCTCGGTGAGAATTTCCAATTATCCTAGATTAGATTTATTTTCTTACCTATTGTCCAAGAAAAAGCCACAAAAAAGTTAGATCTATTCATCCTTTGTCCAAGCGATCTGAGCCTTTGTAGTTTTCTTTTCATTGGTTGCATTATTGAATTATCGGTTTGCATCATTAATGTAGAGTTGCTGGTCTTAGTGTCTAGTTCGTTTAGAGTTTGAGTTACATTTACATTAGTCACGTGGCTGTTGCATCGTTATCCCTTAGATTGACCACCATCCATCCATCAATTTCCACCGCGTGCTGCCACCGTTCATTGTCATAATCATAGTTGAGATCGTTCACATCTTCACTTGATCCAATATGCATCTTATCTAGTTTGTTTGGAAAGAGGAGAGTGAAAAAAAGTGTGAAAAAAAAACAAAGTTCGGATCTATCTAGACTCAATCTAAATGGCTTGAATTCGGATTGGAATCTGTTTTGTACTGTTCAGTAAAACAGGTATAACTTCCTCATCTGAAAGTCCGTTTGGCTCCTTGATACTCAAATTAAAGCTAGAGATGAGCCGCATCTAAATAGTCATGAAGCTAGTTCAATATTTGGCACCTCAAATCGGCTCTAAATAGGTCTTTTTGCCCTCGAGTTCGTGAACACGACTTATTCGAGTTTTCAAACCAGTTTTAGAATTTTTGACTCCTCATATCAACTCAGGAATTGAGTGATTCTTTTTGAATTGGAAAGCTTGAGTTAGTAGCATTCTTTTAAAAGTCATTAGAAAAATTGGCTCAAACTTTTCAACAGGAAAATTGGAGAGGAGTTGTTGTATATCACCTTGGCGATTGTTTTTCATCATTATCTTCTTTGCCGTTGTGATCTTCACTTATATCTTGCTGTCGAGAATACTTATTATCCTTCATTGATGCTAGTTGTACTCTACTTGGTGACCTCATTAGTGTTCTAGGCTCGCGTCTCTATTCGGTCTAGCCTAGGACCCGACACTGATCTACGTCGTTGAGCGTTTATTCAACATTGCATCTTTGAATTGATTATTGCTAATCTTTTGCTACCATATATAGCCAACCCAGCTCCACATATTTCTACACCGTGTGTCATCGCTCCCACTGCAATCACTTTACTCAATATTAGGTTACTTGACACGCTAGGTTGCGATCACCTTTCTTTGCATGGTAAGAACTTGTAAGACATTGATATTTGCTTTCTTGTGGCGTTTTACCACCACATCCTAGTAGTTATAGGAACATTATTTTTGGATTTTGTTTCTTGTTCTACTAATCATGACAGGATCAGAGTCAATTCATGGGCTTTGTCGATCGCGGAGACATGCACCACCTATGCAAATACTACTGGCAAATCACGAGAGGTGCAAACATCCAAATGCACATGATCAGGTTCATGTTTCTATACCACCATTTAATGGCGTTTTAGACCTCCTTTATATATTGAATGGGAGTTAGACATAAATAATATATTTGCTTCCCATAATTTTGATGAGCGTAAAAAAAGTTATGGTTGCGGTTGGTTCTTTCTTTGGTTATGCTCTAGTTTGGTGGAGTGAATATTGTAGGTTACACCGATTATGTACCTAATACTTGGGATGATTTAAAACATGTCATGAGAGATAGATTCATCGATGTTTATTATACTCGTGGCATGATTAAAAAGCTGGAACATTTAAAACAAGGTAGTGACACCGTAACAAAATATTATGATGATTTACAAACTACCTTGTTGCACTCATTTTTAGAAAGAAAGTGAAGAGATTTTATGGATAGATTTTGGGAGGATTAAACCATAATATTCAGGGAGATACTAATTCATGAAGAGTGTTATCCTATGGACCATTTGTTTAAATCTTGCTTGCAAAATTGAGCAGGGAAATAAAAGCGTGTTGCCCACAGGGAGAACAAAGCGCCAGTTCAACATTT
>JAHIAM010019128.1:0-11231 GCA_021605205.1 Aegilops longissima
TAGTGCACCTTTATAGTCACGATTCGTTGTGGCGTTTGGTACACCAAAGCACTCCTCACGGTATCAGGAGTTACGATCTCACGGTCTAAGGAGGAGATACTTGACATTGGAAAAGCTCTAGCAAAGCGAACTACGATCTTTGTGCTATGCTTAGAATTGGGTCTTGTCCATCGTCATTCTCCTAATGGCGTGATCCGTTAATCAATGACATCGATGTCCATAGTCGGAAACCATGACTATCTGTTGACCAACGAGCTAGTCTACTAGAGGCTTACTAGGGGCGTATTGTAGTCTATGTATTCACCGTGTATTACGATTTCCGGATAATACTGTTATAGCATGAATAAAGACAATTATCATGAACAAGGAAATATAATAATAATGCTTTTATTATTGCCTCTAGGGCATATTTCCATGATATCCACTTGTACTAGAGTCAATAATCTAGTTACATTGTGATGAATCGAACACCCATAGAGTTACGGTGTTGATCATGTTTTGCCCATGGAAGAGGTTTAGTCAGCGGATCTGCAACATTGAGATCCGTATGCACTTACAAATTTCTATGTCTCCATCTGAACATTTTCACGAGATGGAGTTGAGCGGCGCTTGATGCACTGGTCTTCTTGTGAAACACAGGCTCCTTGCAAGTCAATAGCTCGGTGTTGTCCGAGAAGAGTTTGATCGGCCCGGCGCATTGGGTATGACTCTAGGTGGGTGATGAACTCCTTCACCCAAATTGCTTCATCGCTGCCTCCGAGGCTGCCATGTACTCCGCTTCACATGTAGATCCCATACGGCTCTGCTTGCGGTACCAGCTCTTTGCTCCACCATTCAACATATACCGTATCCGGTTTGTGACTTAGAGTCATCGGATCGTGTCGAAGCTAAGCGTCGGCGTAACCCTTCTGACGAGCTCTTCGTCACCTCCATAAACGAAACATGTCCTTTGTCCTTTTCGGTACTTCAGGATATTCTTGACCGCTGTCCGGTGTTCCTTGCGGTATTACTTTGGTACCTTCCTACCAAACTTACGGCAAGGTTTACATCAGTCTGGTACACAGCATGGCATAGATAATAGATCCTATGGCTGAAGCATAGGGATGACACTCATCTCTTCTTTATCTTTTGCCGTGGTGGGCATTGGCTGAGCTCAATCTCACACCTTACTGTCTGAGCAAGAACCCTTCTTGGACTGATCCATTTTGAACTTCTTCAAAATCTTATCAAGGTATGTGCTTTGTGAAAGACCTATGAGGCGTCTCGATCTATCTCTATAGATCTTGATGCCTAATATATAAGCAACTTCTCCAAGGTCCTTCATTGAAAAACACTTATTCAAGTAGGCCTTAATGCTGTCCAAGAATTCTATATCATTTCCCATTAAGTATGTCATCTACATATAATATGAGAAATGCTCTGAGCTCCACTCACTTTCTTGTAGCATGAGAGCTTCTCCATAAGTCTGCATAAACTAAACACTTTGATCATCTCATCAAGCGAATGTTCCAACTCGAGATGCTTGCACCAGCCCATAAATGGATCGTTGGAGCTTGCATACTTTATCGACATTCTTAGGATCGACAAAACCTTCGGCTGCATCATATACAGCTCTTCCTTAAGATAACCAGTTAAGGCAGCTGTTTTGGCGATCCATCTGCCATATCTCATAATCATAGTATGCGGCAATTGCTAACATGATTGGACGGACTTAAGCTTACGCTCACGGAGAAAAAGTCTCATCGTAGTCAATCCCTTGAACTTGCCGATAACCCTTAGCGACAAGTCGAGCTTTATAGATGGTGACATTACCATCCGCGTCCGTCTTCTTCTTAAAGATCCATTTGTTTTCTATCGCTCGCCGATCATCGAACAAGTCGGTCAAAGTCCATACTTTGTTTTCATACATGGATTCTATCTCGGTTTCATGGCTTCTAGCCATTTGTTGGAATCTGGGCCGCCATCGCTTCTTCATAGTTCGAAGGTTCACGTTGTCTAACAACATGATTTCCGGGACAGGATTGCGTACCACTCAGTGCGGAGCGTGTCCTATGGACCTCTGAAGTTCAGTAGTAACTTGATCCGAAGTACCTTGATCATCATCATTATTTTCCTCTTGGTTGGTGTAGGCATCACGGGAACATTTTCTGAGCTGCACTACTATCCCGTTCAAGAGGTAGTACTTCATCGAGTTCTAGTTTCCTCCACTTACTTCTTTGAGAGAAACTCTTTTCGAGAAAGGATCCGTTCTTGGCAACAAAGATCTTGCCCTCGGATCTTAAGTAGAAGGTATACCCTATGGTTTCCTTAGGGTATCCTATGAAGACGCATTTTTCCGACTTGGGTTCGAGCTTTTCGGGTTGAAGTTTCTTGACATAAGCATCGCATCCCCAAACTTTTAGAAACGGCGACTTAGGTTTCTTCCCAAACCATAATTCATACGGTGTCGTCTCAGCGGTTTAGGCGGTGCCCTATTTAAAGTGAATGTAGCTGTCTCTAGGCGTATCCCCAAAATGATAGCGGTAAATCGGTAAGAGACATCATAGATCGCACCATATCCAATAGAGTGCGATTCTGACGTTCGGACACACCGTTCTGTTGAGGTGTTCGGGCGTGAGTTGTAAGCGATTCCACATTTTCTTAAGTGTGTACCAAATTCGTGACTTAAATATTCTCCTCACGATCCGATCGTAAGAATTTTATCTTTCGGTCACGTTGATTCTCTACTTAATTCTGAAATTCCTTGAACCTTTCAAGGTCTCGGACTTGTGTTTCATCAAGTAGACATACCCATATCTACTCAAGTCATCGTGAGAGTGAGAACATAGCGATATCCTCCGCGAGCCTCAGCGATGGGGAGCGTAGTAATTTCAAAAAATTCCTCACGATCACGCAAGACCATGGTGATGGCATAGCGAGAGGAGAGTGTCCGTCCACGTACCCTCGTGAACCGAAAGCGAGGCGTTATAACAAGCGGTTGATGTAGTAAGTGCGTCTTCACGATCCGACCGATCCAAGCACGAGCGTCGGCACCTCCGAGTTACGCACACGTTCAGCTCGATGGCGATCCCGGACTCCGATCCGGCAAAGTGTCGGGGATGAGTTCCGTCGACCTGACGGCGTGGTGGCGATGTTGATGCTCCACCGGCGCGAGCTTCGCCTAAGCTCATGACGATATGACTTCTCGGCGCGGGCTTCGCCTAAGCTCATGACGATATGACGAAGTGGAATATGGTGGAGGGGCACCGCTACGGCTAAAGAACGATCCGTAGATCAACTTTGTGTCATGGGGTGCCCCTTGCCCGTATATAAAGGAGACAAGGGGAGGTGGCGGCCCAAGGGGCGCGCGCAAGGAGTCCTACTCCCCAGGGTGGACTCCCCCTCTCTAGTTGGAGTAGGATTGGGGAGGGAAAAGGGAAGAAGCCGCCCCCTCTCCTGTCCTATTCGGATTTGGAAGGGGAGAGGCGCAGCACCACCTGGCGGCCCTTCTCCTTCTCCTTGAGGCCCATGAAGGCCCATATACCCCCGGGGTTCCGGTAACCCCGGTGTTCGATAAAATCATGTTTTCCTCGGAACCATTCGAAGTCAAACATAGGCTTCCAATATATCAATATTTATGTCTCGACCATTTGAGACTCCTCGTCATGTCGTGATCACATCCGGGACTCGAACAAACTTTGGTGCATCAATACTTATAAACTCATAATGAAGCTGTCGCCGAAGCGTTAAGCGTGCGGACCCTACGGGTTCGAGAACTATGTAGACATGACCTAGAACCATTCTCGGTCAATAACCAATAGCGGAACCTGGATGCCCATATTGGTTCCTACATATTCTCTGAAGATCTTTATCGGTCAAACCGCATAACGACATCGTTGTTCCTTTGTCATCGGTATGTTACTTACCGAGATTCGATCGTCGGTATCCAATACCTAGTTCAATCTCGTTGCGGTAAATCTCTTTACTTGTTCCGTAATACATCATCTCACAACTAACTCATTAGTTGTAATGCTTGCAAAGGCTTAAGTGATGTGCATTACGAGAAGGCCAGAGATACCTCTCCGGCAATCGGATGACAAAACCTAATCTCGAAATCGCCAACCCAACAAGTACCTTTGGAGACACCTGTAGTACTCCTTTATAATCACCCGATTCGTTGTGGCGTTTGGTAGTACCAAAGTGTTCCTCCGATGGCAGAGTTGCATAATCTCATAGTTATAGGAACATGTATGGGTCATGAAGAAAGCATTAACATACTAAGCGATCAACTCTTAAGCTAACGGAATGGGTCATGTCAATCAGATCATTCAACTAATGATGTGACCTTGTTAATCAAATAACAACTCCTTGTTCATGGTTAGGAAACATAACCATCTTTGATTAACAAGCTAGTCAAGTAGAGGCATACTAGTGACATATTGTTTGTCTATATATTCACACATGTATTATGTTTCCGGTTAATACAATTCTAGCATGAATAATAAACATTTATCATGATATAAGAAATAAATAATAACTTTATTATTGCCTCTAGGGCATATTTCCTTGATCTCCCACTTGCACTAGAGTCAATAATCTAGTTCACATCATCACTAATATTCACATCTGTATGTGATTAACACCCATAGTTCACATCGTCATGTGACCAACACCCAAAGGGTTTACTAGAGTCAATAATCTAGTTCACATCGCTATGTGATTAACACCCAAAAGTACTAAGGTATGATCATGTTTTGCTCGTGAGAGAAGCTTAGTCAGCGGATTGCTGTCACATTTAGAGCCGTATCTATTTTGCAAATATTCTATGTCTACAATGCTGCGCGGAGCTACTCTAGCTAATTGCTCCCACTTTCAATATGTATCAGATTGAGACTTAAGTCATCTGGATTAGTGTAAAAAGCTTGCATCGATGTAACTCTTCTGACGGGCCTTTTATCACCTCCATAATCGAGAAATATTTCCTTAGTCCTCACTAAGGATGTTCTTGACCAATGTCGATGATCTACTCCTAGATCACCATTGTACTCCTTGCCAAATTCAGCAAGGTATGCAATAGGTGCAGGTACATAGCATAGCATACTTTATAGAACCTATGGTGAGGCATAGGGAATGACTTTCATTCTCTTTTCTATTTTCTGCCGTGGTCGGGTTTGAGTCTTACTCAATTTCACACCTTTGCAACCACGAGGCAAGAACTTTTCTTTGGCTGTTCCATTTGAACTACTTCAAAATCTTGACAAGGTATATATTTATTGAAAAAACTTATCAAGCGTCTTGATCTATCTCTATAGATCTTGATGCTCAATATATAACAGCTTCACGAGGTCCTTCTTTGAAAACTCCTTTCAAACACTCCTTTATGCTTTGCAGAATAATTCTACATCATTTCCGATCAACAATATGTCATTCACATATACTTATCGAAATGTTGTAGTGCTCCCTCACTTTCTTGTAAATCTGGGCTTTCCAAAAAGTGCATATAAAATCATATCTTTGATCAACACATCAAAGCGTATATTCAACTCGAGATGCTTGCACGGTCCATTGATGGATCATTGGAGCTTGCACATTTTGTTAGCACCTTTAGGATTGACAAAACCTTCGGTTGCATCATATACAACTCTTCTTTAATAAATCCATTAAAGAATGTAGTTTTGACATCCATTTGCCAGATTTCATAAAATGTGGCAATTGCTAACATGATTCGGACAGACTTAAGAATCGCTTCAATTGAGAAAATCTCATTGTAGTCAACACCTTGAACTTGTGAAAACCTTTTTGCGACAAGTCGAGCTTTGTAGATAGTAACACTACTATCGGCATCTGTCTTCCTCTTGAAGATCCATTTATATAACATGGCTTGCCGATCATGAGCAACTCCATCAAAGTCCATACTTTGTTCTCATACATGGATCCCATCTCAGATTTCATGGCCTCAAGCCATTTCGCGAATCTGGGCTCATCATCGCTTCCTCATAGTTTGTAGGTTCATCATGGTCTAGTAACATGACTTCCGAACACGATTACCGTACCACTACAGTGCGGATCTTACTCTGGAAGACCTCGAGGTTTAGTAGCAACTTGATCTGAAGTTTCATGATCATCATCATTAACTTCCTCACTAATTGGTGTAGGAATCACTGGAACTGATTTACGTGATGAACTACTTTCCAATAAGGGAGAAGGTACAATTACCTCATCAAGTTCTACTTTCCTCCACTCACTTCTTTGAGAAAAACTTCTTCTCTAGAAAGGATCCATCTTAACAACGAATAACTTGCCTTGGATCTGTGATAGAAGGTGTACCCAATAGTTACTTTTGGGTATTCTATGAAGACGCACTTCTCCGATTTGGGTTTGAGCTTATCGGTGAAAACTTTTCACATAAGCATCACAACTCAAACTTTAAAGCGACAACTTAGGTTTCTTGCTAAACCATAGTTCATACGGTGTCATCTCAGCGGTTTAGATGGTGCCCTATTAAGCGTGAATGCAGTTGTCTCTAATGCATAACCCCAAAGCGATAGTGGTAAATCGGTAATACATCATAGATTGCACCATATCCAATAAAAAGCGATTATGACGTTCGGACACACCATTACGTTATGGTGTTCCATGTGGCGTGAGCTGTGAAACTATTCCACATTGTTTTAATTGAAGGCCAAACTCGTAACTCAAATATTTTCCTCTGCGATCATATCGTAGAAACTTTATTTTCTTATTCGATGATTTTCACTTCACTCTGAAATTCTTTGAACTTTTCAAATGTTTCAGACTTGTGTTTCATCAAGTAGATATACCCATATCTGCTCAAATCATCTTTGTGAAGGTCGAGAAAATAACGATACTTGCCACGAGCATCAACACTCATTGGATCGCATACATCGGTATGTATTATTTCCAATAAGTCATTAGCTTGTTCCATTGTTCGGAGAAGCGGAGTTTTAGTCATCTTGCCCAAAAGGCACGGTTACGCAAGCATCAAATGATTCATAATCAAGTGATTCCAAAATCCATCGACATGGAGTTTCTTCATGCGCTTTACACCAATATGACCTAAGCGGCGGTGCCACAAATAAGTTGCACTATCATTATTAACTTTGCATCTTTTGGTTTCAATATTATGAATATGTGTATCATACGATCGAGATCCAACGAACCATTTTCATTGGGTGTGTAACCATATAAGGTTTTATTCATGTAAACAGAACAACAATTTATTCTCTTACTTAAATGAATAACCGTATTGCAATAAACATGATCAAATCATATTTATGCTCAACACCAAATAACACTTATTTAGGTTCCACACTAATCCCAAAATATAGGGAGTGTGCGATGATGATCATATCAATCTTGAAACTACTTCCAACACTCATCGTCACTTCCCCTTCAACTAGTCTCTGTTTATTCTGTAACTCCTGTTTGAGTTACTAATCTTAGCAACGAACAAGTATCAAATACTCGAGGGCTACTATAAACACTAGTAATGCACACATCAATAATCTGTATATCAAATATACTCTTGTTCACTTTGCCATCCTTCTTATCCACCAAATATTGGGGTAGTTCGCTTCGGTGACCAGTTCCATTGCAGCAAAAGTACTCGAGTCTAGGGCTTAGGTCTAGACTTGGGCTTCTTCACTCGGCAGACAACTTGCTTGCCGTTCTTTTTGAAGTTCCCTTCTTCCCTTTGCCCTTTTCCTTGAGACTAGTGGTCTTGTCAATCATCAACACTTGATGCTCTTTCTTGATTTCTACCTTCGTCGATTTCAGCATCACGAAGAGCTTGGGAATCTTTTGTCATCCCTTGCATATTATAGTTCATCACAGTTCTACTAACTTGGTGATGGTGACTGAAAGAATTCTGTCAATCACTATCTTATCACGGAAGATTAACTCCCACTTGATTCAAGCGATTGAAGTACCCGGACAATCTGAGCACATGCTCACTAGTTGGCGATTCTCCTCCATCTTTTAGCTATAGAACTTGTTGGAGACTTCATATCTCTCAACTCGGGTATTTGCTTGAAATATTAACTTCAACTCTGGAACATCTCATATGGTCCATGGCGTTCAAAACGTCTTTGAAGTCCGATTCTAAGCCGTTAAGCATGGTGCACTAAACTATCAAGTAGTCATCATATTGAGCTAATAGCGTTCATAACGTCGTATCTGCTCATATTGAGCTAATAAGCGTTCATGCGTGCGCATCTGCTGCAATAGGTCGTCACCTAGCGGTGCATTAAGGACATAATTCTTACTGTGGCAATGAGGATAAACCTCAGATCACGGATCCAATCGCATCATTGCTACTAACATTTTCAACATAATTTTCTCTAGGAACATATCAAAATAATCATATAAGCAACAAACATAGGGAAGCAACAACGCGAGCTATTGATCTACAACATAATTTGCAAAATACTACCGGGACTAAGTTCATGATAAATTAAAGTTCAATTAATCATATTACTTAAGAACTCCCACTTAGATAGACATCTCTCTAGTCATCTAAGTGATTCGTGATCAAATCAACTAAACCATGTCCGATCATCACGTGAGATGGAGTAGTTTCAATGGTGAACATCACTATGTTGATCATATCTACTATATGATTCACGCTCGACCTTCGGTCTCCGTGTTCGAGGCCATATCATTATATGCTAGGCTCGTCAAGTTTAACTTTGAGTATTCGCGTGTGCAACTGTTTTGCACCCGTTGTATTTGAGCGTAGAGCCTATCACACCGATCATCACGTGGTGTCTCAGCACGAAGAACTTTCATAGCGGTGCATACTCGGGAGAACACTTCTTGATAATTTTGGTGAGAGATCATCTTATAATGCTACCGTCAATCAAAGCAAGATAAGATGCATAAAGGATAAACATCACATGCAATCAATATAAGTGATATGATATGGCCATCATCATCTTGTGCTTGTGATCTCCATCTCGAAGCACCGTCATGATCACCATCGTCACCGTAGCGACACCTTGATCTCCATCGTAGCATCGTTGTCGTCTAGCCAACTATTGCTTCTCGACTATCGCTACCGCTTAGTGATAAAGTAAAGCAATTACATGGCGTTGCATTTCATACAATAAGCGACAACCATATGGCTCCTGCCGATTGCCGATAACTTCGGTTACAAAACATGATCATCTCATACAATAAAATATAGCATCACGTCTTGACCATATCACATCACAACATGCCTGCAAAAACAAGTTAGGCGTCCTCTACTTTGTTGTTGCAAGTTTTACGTGGCTGCTACGGGCTGAGCAAGAACCGTTCTTACCTCGCATCAAAACCACAGCGATACTTTGTCAAATAGACTCCGTTTAACCTTCTCAAGGACGGGCGTAGCCACCTCGATTCAACTAAAGTGAGAGAGCAGACACCGCCGGTCACCTTTAAGCAGCGAGTGCTCGGGCGGTGAAACCAGTCTCGCGTAAGCGTCTGCGTAATGTCGGTCCGGCGCTTCATCTCACAATACCGCTGAACCAAAGTATGACATCTGGTAGGTAGTATGACTTATATCGCCCACAACTCACTTGTGTTCTACTCGTGCACATGACATCAGCGCATAAAACCAGGCTCGGATGCCGCTGTTGAAGAGCGTAGTAATTTCAAAAAATTCCCTACGATCCGCAAGACCATGGTGATGGCATAGCAGCGAGGGGAGAATGTCGTCCACGTACCCTCGTGAACCCGGCGGGCGTTATAACAACGCGGTTGATGTAGTCGTGCGTCTTCACGATCCGACCGATCAAGCACCGAGCGTATGGCACCTCCGAGTTCGCACGTTCAGCTCGATGGCGATCCCGGACTCGATCCAGCAAAGTGTCGGGGATGAGTTCCGTCAACCTGACGGCGTGGTGGCGATGTTGATGCTCCACCGGCGCGAGCTTCGCCTAAGCTCATGACGATATGACTTCTCCGCGCGGGGGCCGCTAAGCTCATGACGATATGACGAAGTGGAATATGGTGGAGGGCACCGCACGGCTAAGAGCGATCCGTAGATCAACTTGTGTGTCATGGGTGCCCCTGCCCGTATATAAAGGAGACAAGGGAGGTGGCGGCCCAGGGGGCGCGCCAGGAGGTCCTACTCCCGGGTGGGACTCCCCTCTCTCTAGTTGGAGTAGGATTGGGGAGGAAAAGAGGAAGGCGCCGCCCCTCTCCTGTCCTATTCGGACTGGAAGGGGAGGGCGCGCAGCCCCTGGCCGGCCTTCTCCTTCTCCTTGAGGCCCATGAAGGCCCATATACCCCCGGGGTTCAGTAACCCGGTGTTCGGTAACATCCTGTTTTCCTCGGAACCATTCGAAGTCAAACATAGGCTTCAATATATCAATCTTTATGTCTCGACCATTTGAGACTCCTCGTCATGTCCGTGATCACATCCGGGACTCGAACAAACCTGGTGCATCAATACTTATAAACTCATAATGGCTGTCATCGAAGCGTTAGCGTGCGGACCCTACGGGTTCGAGAACTATGTAGACATGACCTAGAACCATTCTCGGTCAATAACCAATAGCGGAACCTGGATGCCCATATTGGTTCCTACATATTCTCTGAAGATCTTTATCGGTCAAACCGCATAACGACATCGTTGTTCCTTTGTCATCGGTATGTTACTTACCGAGATTGATCGTCGGTATCAATACCTAGTTCAATCTAGTTACGGTAAGTCTCTTTACTCGTTCCGTAATACATCATCTCACAACTAACTCATTAGTTGTAATGCTACCAAGGCTTAAGTGATGTGCATTACGAGAAGGCCTGGAATACCTCTCCGACAATCGGATGACAAAACCTAATCTCGAAATCGCCAACCCAACAAGTACCTTTGGAGACACCTGTAGTACTCCTTTATAATCACCCGATTCGTTGTGATGTTTGGTAGTACCCAAAGTGTTCCTCCGATGTGGCAGGAGTTGCATAATCTCATAGTTATAGGAACATGTATGGGTCATGAAAGCATTAACATACTAAGCGATCAAGTGTTAAGCTAACGGAATGGGTCATGTCAATCAGATCATTCAACTAATGATGTGACCTTGTTAATCAAATAACAACTCCTTGTTCATGGTTAGGAAACATAACCATCTTTGATTAACAAGCTAGTCAAATAGAGGCATACTAGTGACATATTGTTTGTCTATATATTCACACATGTATTATGTTTCGGTTAATACAATTCTAGCATGAATAATAAACATTTATCA
>JAHIAM010019129.1:0-11487 GCA_021605205.1 Aegilops longissima
ACTTAATAACCGATGACAAAGGAACAAGTATTTTATCGGTTTGACCGATAAAGATCTTAAGAATATGTAGGAACCAATATGGGCATCGGTTCCGCTATTTTATTGAGAAATAGTTCTAGGTCATGTCTACATAGTTCTCGAACCGTAGGTCCTTGCCCGTTTGATGGTTTATTATGAGTTTATAAGTTTTGATGTACGAAGTTTGTTGGTCCGGATGTGATCACGGACATGCGAGGAGTCTCGAAATGGTCGAGACATAAAGATTGATATATTGGAAGCCTATGTTTGGACTTGGAAGGTTCGGATGAAAGCGATTTTCTTGGAACAGGGGTTACGGAACCCCCGAGGATCAATGGGCCTTGATGGGCCATAAGGGAAAAGGAGGGCGGCCGGGGCAGGCCGCCCCCCCTCTAGTCGAATAGGACAAGGAGAGAGGCGGCCCCTCCTCTTCCCTTCCCCAACCTAATCCAACTAGGAAAGGGAGTCCTACTCGGTGGGAGTAGGACTCCTCGGCGCGCCTCCCTAGGGCGGCCGCACCCCCCCTTTCTCCTTTATATCTGAGGGCAGGGGCACCCATGACACAAGTTGATCTGGATCGTTCCTTAGCCGTGTGCGGTGCCCCTCCACCATATTCCACCCGGTCATATCGTGCGGGCTTAGGCGAAGCCTGCGCGAGAAGTCATATCATCGCGGGCTTAAGCGAAGCCCTGCGTCGGTGGAGCATCATCATCGTCACCATGCCGTCGTCTTGTGGAACTCATCCCGGCGCTTTGCTGGATCGGAGCCGGGGATCGTCATCGAGTGAGCGTGTCTGAACTTCGGAGGTGCCGTGCGTTCGGTACTTGGATCGGTCGGATCGTGAAGGCGTCGACTACATCAACAGCGTTGTTATAGCGCTTCCGCTTCGGTCTCAGAGTGCGTGGACATACCTCTCCCCTCGTTGCTATGCCATCACCATGGTCTTGCGTTTGCGTAGGATTTTTTGAAATTACTCGTTCGCGTGGCATCGAGCCTGGTTTTATCGTTGATGTCATATGCAGTAGAACACAAGTGAGTTGTGGGCGATATAAGTCATCTGCTTACCGCATGTCATACTTTGGTTCGGTATTGTGAGATGAGCGGCCGGACCGACATTACGCGTCGCTTCGAGGCTGGTTTCACCGCTTGAGCACTCGTTGCTTAAAGGTGACCGGTGTTGTTTCTCTCACTTTAGTTGAACCGAGTGTGGCTCGCGGTCCTTCGAAGGTTAAAACAGCACCAACTTGACAAACTATCGTTGTGGTTTTGATGCGTAGGTAAACGGTTCTTGCTCAGCCCGTAGCAGCCCGTAAAACTTGCAACAACAAAGTAGAGGGCGTCTAACTTGTTTTGCGGGCATGTTGTGATGTGATTGGTCAAGGCGTGATGCTATATTTTATTGTATGAGATGATCATGTTTTGTAACGAGTTATCGGAATGGCGGAGCCATATGGTTGTCGCTTTATTGTATGAAATGCAAAGCGCCATGTAATTGCTTTACTTTATCACTAAGCGATGGCGATAGTCGTAGAAGCAATAGTTGGCGAGGCGACAACGATGCTACGATGGAGATCAAGGTGTCGCGCCGGTGGCGATGGTGATCATGGCGTGCTGGAGATGGAATCACAAGCACAAGATGATGATGACCATATCATATCACTTATATTGATTGCATGTGATGTTTATCCTTTATGCATCTTATCTTGCTTTGATTGCGGTAGCATTATAAGATGATCTCTACTAAAATTATCAAAGTGTTCTCCCGGTATGCACCGTTGCGAAAGTTCTTCGTCTTGAGACACCCGTGATGATCGGGTGTGATAGGCTCCGTTCAAATACAGCGGTGCAAAACAGTTGCACCGCGAATACTCAGGTTAAACTTGGCGAGCCTAGCATATAACAGATATGGCCTCGGAACACGGAGACCGAAAGGTCGAGCGTGAATCATATAATAGATATGATCAACATAGTGATGTTCACCATTGAAACTACTCCATCTCACGTGATGATGGGACATGGTTTAGTTGATTTGGATCACGTAATCACTTAGATGACTAGAGATGTCGTCTAAGTGGGAGTTTTTAATATGATTAATTAAACTTAAATTTATCATGAACTTAGTACTGATAGTATTTTGCTTGTCTATGTTTCTTGTAGATAGATGGCTCGTCTTTGTTGTTGTTGAATTTTAATCGTTCCTTGAGAAAGCAAAGTTGAAAGATGATGGTAGCAATTACGGAATGGGTCCGTAACGAGATTATCCTCATTGCTGCCGGAAGAATTAAATCAAGGCGGCGCTTTCTGCGAAACGCCCGAAGTTGTGAGCGTCGGCAAAGCAAAGCGATGACTACTCTATAGTTCGGTTGTGCCATGCTTCGGCTTAGAACCGGGTCTTCAACGGCGTTTTGAGCGTCATGGAGCATATGAGATGTTCGGAGTTGAAGTTAATATTTCAAGCAAATGCCGGATTGAGAGATATGAAGTCTCCAATAAGTTCTATAGCTGCAAGATGGAGGAGAATAGTTACATCGGTGAACATATACTCAAAATATGCGGTATAATAATCACTTGATTCAAGCTGGGAGTTAATCTTCCGGATGATAGTGTCATTGAAATTCTCCAATCACTGCCACCAAGCTACAAAGCCGTGATGAACTATAATATGCAGGGATGACCAAAACAATTCGAGCTCTTAGCAATGCTAAAAGCAGCGGAGTAAAATCAGAAAGAGCATCAAGTGTTGATGGTCAACAAGACCACTAGTTTCAAGAAAAAGGGCCAAAGGAAAGAAGAAGGGAACTTCAAAAGAACACAAGAAAGTTGCTGCTCAAGAGAAAAACCAAATCGGACCTAAGCACGAGGAGTGTTTTTTTAAAGAATTGGACCGGCGGAACTGCCCCAAGTATTTGGCGGATAAGAAGGATGGCAAGGTGAACAAAGGTATATGTGATATACATGTTATTGATGTGTACCTTACTAATACTACATTAGTACACAGGTATTTGATCTGGTTACATTGCTAATATTTGCAACTTCGAAAAGGAACTACGGATTAGCGAAGATTGGCTAAGGGCGAGGTGGCGATCTGCGTGGGAAATGGTTCCAAAGTCGATGTGATCGCGGATGACGCTACCTCTACATCTACCATCGGGATTAGTTTTAGACCTAAATAATTGTTATTTGGTGCCGGCGTTAAGCATGAACATTATATCTGGATCTTGTTTGATGCGAGGCGGTTATTCATTTAAACAGAGAATAATGGTTGTTCTATTTATATGAATAATATCTTTTATGGTCATGCACCCTTGAAGAATGGTCTATTTTTGAATCTCGATAGTAGTAATACACATATTCATAGTGTTGAAACCAAAAGATCAGAGTTGATAATGATAATGCAACTTATTTGTGCTTGCCGTTTGGGTCATATCGATTGTAAAAGGCATGAAGAAACTCCATCTTGATGGACTTTTGGAATCACTTGATTATGAATCACTTGGTACTTGCGAACCGTGCCTCATGGGCAAGATGACTAAAACGCCGTTCTCGGAACTATGGGCGAGCAATTGATTTGTTTTCTCGGATATGATGAGGCCTTGGGGGTATCGTTATTTTCTCACCTTCACGGATGATTTGAGCAGATATGGGTATATCTACTTAATGAAACACAAATCTAAAACATTTGAAAAGTTCAAAGAATTTCAGTGAAGTGGAAAATCAGTAACAAGAAAATAAAATTTCTCGATCGATCGTGGAGGAGAATATTTGAGTTCGAGTTTGGTTTACATTTGAAACAATGCGGAATAGTTTACAACTCCGCACGGAACACCACAAAGAAATGGTGTGTCGAGCGTTATGTCGTACTTTACTTGATATGGTGCGATCTATGATGTCTCTTCTGATTTACCGCTATCGTTTTGGGGTTATGCTTTAGGGCGGCCGCATTCACGTTAAATAGGGCACCATCAAATCCGTTGAGGCGACACCTTATGAACTGTGGTTTGGCAAGAAACCAAAGTTGTCGTTTCTTAAAGTTTGGGGCTGCGATGCTTATGTGAAGAAACTTCAACCGGATAAGCTCGAACCCAAATCGAAAATGTGTCTTCATAGGATACCCAAAGGAGATTTGGGTACACCTTCTATCACAGATCTGAAGGCAAGATTTTCGTTGCTAAATTGGATCCTTTCTAGAAAAGGAGTTTCTCTCGAAAGAAGTGAGTGGGAGGAAAGTAGAACTTGATGAGATAAGCTATCTGCTCCCTTTGGAAGTAGTTCATCACAAGAAAGCGGTTCTGTGACAACTACACCAATTAGTGAGAAACTAATGATTGATCATGAAACTTAGATCAAGTTTCTCTTGAACCGTGGGTCAACGAGTAAAATCCGCACGTACGGTAATCCTATTCGGAAGTCATGTTACTTGACCATGGTGAACCTACAAACTATGAAGAAGCGATGGTGAGCCAGATTCCATAAAATGGCTGGAAGCCATGAAATCTGAGATGGGATCCATGTATGAGAACAAAGTATGGACTTTGGTTGACTTGCCGATGATCGGCAAGCCATTGAGAATAAATGGATCTTTAAGAAGAAGTGATGGTAATGTACATCTATAAAGCTCGACTTGTTGCGAAAGGTTTTCGACAAGTTCAAGGGGTTGACTACGATGAGACTTTCTCACCCGTGCGATGCTTAAGTCTGTCCGAATCATGTTAGCAATTGTTGCATTTTATGATTATGAAATTTGGCAAATGGATGTAAAAACTGCATTCTTGAATGGATTTCTAGAAGAAGAGTTGTATATGATGCAACGGAAGGTTTTGTTGATCCAAGGTGCTAACAAAGTGTGCAAGCTCCGGCGATCAATTTATATGCAGTGCAAGCCTCTGGAGTTGGAATAAGCGCTTTGATAGTGTGATCAAAGCATATGGTTTATCTGAGACTTTTGGAGCCTGTATTTACAAGAAAGTGAGTGGGAGCTCTGTGCATTTGATATTATATGTGCGACATATTATTGATTGGAAATGATATAAATTCTGGATAGCATAAAGGATACTTGAATAAAAGTTTTTCAATGAAAGACCTCGGTGAAGCTGCTACATATTGGGCATCAAGATCTATAGAGATAGATCAAGATGCAATTGGACTTTCCAAGCACATACCTTGATAAAGTTTTGAAAAAGTTCAAAATGGATCGAAAAAGAAAGGTTTTTACGTATTACAAGGTGTGAAATTGAGTCGGACTCAATGCCGACCACAGGAAGAAGAGAAAATGAAAGATGTTCCTATGCTTGACCATAGGCTCTATCATGTATGCAATCGTGTACCGGACGGCGTATGCTTAGCAATAAGCTTGGCGGAAGGTACCAAAGTAATCGAGGTGGATCCTTTGGAAGCGGTCAAGAACATCTGAAATACGAAAAGGACTAAGGATATGTTTCTCGTATATGGAGGTGACAAAGAGCTATCGTAAATGGTTACGTCGATGCAAGCTTTGACCTGATCCGGACGATTCTAAATGCAAACCGGATCGTGTTTTATTAAGCGGTGCGGTGTCGGTTGGTGCAGTTCTAAACAAAGCGTCGTGGCGGGATCTACATGTAGCGGAGTACATAGCTGCTTGGGCGCAAATGAAGGTCGGATGAAAGAGTTCATTTCGATCTAGGTTATGGCGCCCGATTTATCGTACACTAATCATGCGCAAATGTATGCGATCAAGATCGAGGACTCACGAGAAGATATCAAACACAACTCTACAAATAAAATAAGTCATACAAGCATCATAATAAACCCGAGGCCTCGAGGGCTCGAATACAAGTGCTCGATCATAGGCAGTCGTGAGCAACAATATCTGAATCGGACATAAGTTAAACAAGTTGCCATAAGATGGCTAGCACAAAGCTGGATCTGAGATCGAAGAGGAGCGGGCCTCTGCACGGATCCTCCTAGGCTACTCAGTAAATCGTCGGTGGGCTGCCGTAGTAGTAGGCACCTCCAAAGTAGTAGTCGTCATAGGCGGTGGCGTCGGCTCACAGGCTCCATCGTGCAGTTGCAGCAATCGAATAGAGGTAGGGGAAAAGGGGAACAAGGCAACGTGAGTACTCATCAAAGTACTACTAAACGACTACACTACATATGCATGGATATATGTGTAAAAGGCCATATCGGTGGACTGAGCTGCAGAATGCCAAAATAAGAGGGATAGCTAGTCTTAACAAGACTAAACGGAACACAATCTTACGGTGAAAGGGCAATCTGAAGTCCTCCAAGTAACATCACATAGCAATAATCCTACGCGATCCCTCCTCATATCCACGAGAGGCGACCACCGGTTTATTTGGCACTTGGAAGGGTGTGTTTTATCAAGTATCCGGTTCTAGTTGTCATAAGCTCAAGGTACAACTCCAAGTCGTCACATTCGAAGATCACGGCTATCCGAATAGATTAACTTCCTGCGAGGGTGCAATCTTACCACGCGCGTCCATTTGGCGGACACACTTTCCGGGTCATGCCCGGCGAAGATCACCGTAGCCCCCCAAACTGGAGGACCAACAGGTCTAAACCTAAGATGCAGGCCCCGCCTGGCCCTTTGCGTTCGGGCAGGAGACCTAGCCTAGAGAATCCCGGGCCCCTCTTGCGTCAAGTGCCGGTGATACCCGGCCGGGATACCCTAACTCTCGCGTAGATGGTTAGTCGTTGCTCGTAGCCAACCGGATCAAATACCAAGACCTGTTAAGCGTGTTAAGTAACATGAGCCCGGACGGGAGGCCACCCTCTCTAAGCGGTCTCAACCGCCTTTCGCTCCCCTCAAGATCCCTCCGGGGTGCTCCATCGGGACCCGACTTTGTCTCCACATGTTCATGTATAAAGTATATAGTATATCCGTGATCAACTCCGTGATCGGCCCGATAATATAAGGGCAGCGGACAAAAATGTAGGGCCCGGATGAAAGTCTAGCATCCTATACTAAGCATATAGGATTGGGTAAAGAACAAGAATAAAAGGGGCGGCTATCGGCGGTATAGGATATCGAAAATAACATGCTATACTACTCTAATGCAAGCATATAGAAAAGTGCGATATCTGGTGATCAAGGGGGCTTGCCGTTGCTCCAGCAAGAGAGAATTAAATCAACCTAGTCAGGGCCAACCCGGGTGGTCTCTAGTCTCTGGGAGAAAGAAACAATGAATACCAAGTAAGAGTGCATATCGATGCATGACATGTCAAAGCGATGCTAAGCGTGCCCTAAGTGGTATGGTCTTGGTTAAAAACATCGGGAAATATTCGGTGTTTAGTTCACGGAAGGGGAGGAAAGTTCAGGTTCGATAGGTTAGGGGGTGTGGCGGACGAGCGTGCGTTCCGGATTGTCTCGTCGTTGAGCAACTTTCATGTTGAAAATATTTTAATCCGATTACGGTTAAAAGATATGATTTTAAAGATTTTATTAATTTACGGAATTTAATTAATTAATTAATTAATTGAAAAATGGATTTAAGCGTCGGCATGATGTCATCTTGACTCGGCGTCAAAGGGTTGACTAGGTCCCCGACATGTGGGTCCTGTCATACTCTTAACTAATTAACCTAGTTAGTTTAATTACGTGTTAATTGGAATTAGTCATTAGGTTAATTCGGGATTAATTAGATTAATTATTTTTAATTAATTAATTAATTAATTTTATTTTTATTATTATATTTAATTAATTTCATTTTCTTTTTTTCTTTTATTATAAAACATTAGTGGGGCCCATGTCATAAACAGGGCTACCGGTGGCATCAACAACCGGGGCCCGGCCCACCGATCGTTGGTGGCCCGGGGCCCGTGCAATCGGAGTTAGCTCCCGTGGGCGTCCATTGGGGAAAGCCGGACCTGCCGAACCGTCTTCCTTAATGGCGGGGGTGCGTTGGGGAAGGGCGGCGTCCATTGGTGGCAAGGGGGGCGGACTCCAAACCCAGCCCAGGGCAGGCGATTCGGGCCCCGCGGGAAAGGCGCTATGGGGTGCTTTTGGCGCAGCACACCGGCTGGCCCGTGACCATTTGGTCACCAGGCCGGCGAATCGGCCCGGGAAACGTTGGTCGGCTCGCCGGCCAAACTTCAGGCGAAGGAAAAAGGCGAAACATTCCGTGCTTGGGAGAAGGGAGGGCAGGCGGCGGGGCAAAGGGGAGGGACGGCCTTCGGGAGAGACTAAAGGGGTCGAGGGGGAAGAACTCCGAGGCCTTGGGGTTATCCAACTGGGGCGGTCGTGGCACCCTGAGGGGGGGGGGCCGCCCGTCAAGCGGATCCGGTGGAGGTGGGGCGACCCAGGGAGCCTTCGCCCGTGGTCGAGGAGGAGGAGGGGGGGCGGGGGTCGCCCGGTCGGCGGATCGGCCGGTCGATCGGATGTGAGGGAGGAAAGGGATCGGGAAGTGAGTGGGGGGGGGGGTTTCACCGCCAAGGGGATAAGGGGGCCGGTTGGGCGGAAGGGGGCCCGGTGGGTTGGCCGTTGGGCAGGGGGTTTCCCCCCCTCTTTTTTTTTTTTCCTTTTTCTTATTTTCTTTTTTTTTTTTGGTTTATTTAAAATATCTAAACACTTTACAAAAATGTGACCCACCATAATTAGCTTTGTAATTTTGACAACCCCAACATTTTAGTTTTAGTTTTGAAAACTTTTATCGTTTTTTTGTTTTAAATTTGAATTTAACGGGTTCGAATCAGCGTGAGTTTAGTCCGATGGTGGCATCATTGCGGGATTCTTGTAGCAATTACCGGGTGTTACAAATCTCCTCCACTACAAAAATCTCGTCCGAGATTTAGGAGGTAGAAAAAAGTCGCGGGGTATTCATCTGAAAGGCGATCCTCGCGTTCCCGGTCCGTCTTGAGTGATTGACCCTTTGGACTTTGAGAACTTGATGCCCGGCGTGGGCGTTCGCAGTCGAGAATGCGGACGGATGCTCTTTATAGGGAGGTCTGTTGCAATTGAGCACTTCATGGTCCCTTTGCGGTTGGGTCCTTGAAGGGCGTCGGAGTTGTGACGTGGAACACATCGTGAACGAAAGGTTGGCGGAGCTCGATTGATATGCCACTTTCCCGCCTTTCGAATAGTGAATGGGCCAATATAGCGAGGCTAACGCCCTTGATCCGGCGGTGAGCACCCTTCATTGGTTAGGAAGAAGCCTTTTCCGAGTTGATAGACCATGTCTTTGTGATGCGGTCATAATTACTCTTTTAGCGTGGTGGCTCTTGAGATTTCGCGAATAACGGACTTGTTCTTGACATGTTGGATAATATCCGGACGAAGAGTGGGCGTTCCCGTTGACCAGTTCGGAGGGTTGGCACTTTTCCATATAACACGAAGGGCCATCTTGGACTAGCGTAGCTATTATTAAAGAACTCACATAGGGAGATTCCTCCATTTCTTGCGAAGGAACGACACAAGCTCGAAGCATGTCTTGAGAATTTGGTTGACCGTTCAACTTGCCCTTGAGGCTGCGGATGAAAGCGATCTTGAAAGATAAATGAGTCCCCATAGCTTCTTGAAAACTTGCCCGAATCTTGAAGTGAATAAGCTGCCCCGGTCGACGATAACGGTGGAATACCGTGAAGTGAAACAATTCGGACATATAGAGCGTTGCAAGTGACTAGCGATGATCGTTTCTTTGACCGCGGAAAATGAGCAACTTTAGAAAGCGGTCAATGGCGACAAGAATACATCATTACCTTTGCGATTTGGGAAATCCGGTGGGAAGTCCATTTCAACATGGTCCCATTTCCATTCGGAATAGAGATGGTTGCGAGTTCGGCGGGCCTTTGATGTTCTGCTTTGATCTGACGACAAGCGTCACACTCGCAACATAGCGAGCAATGTCTTGCTTCATATTAGACCACGGAATCTCGGGAATGTCTTGATACATCTTTGTACCGGGATGGATACATAAGGCGTATCATGAGCTTTCATAACCCGAGTCATATTCAGGTTTTCCTTCTTAACGGCACCACTAAGCGGCCTTTGAAGTACAAAGGCGCCATCATCGGCAATAGTGAAGAATGAGGATTTCCTTCTTTGAGGTCTTGTTAATCTTGTTTAGTCAAATCCTGCATTGTCTTTATGGTGCCCGAGATCGGGTTCAAACCCCAGTATAGGAACCAGGGAACAACCGGAGATTCATCTTGCGGAACTCCGGAGGAGGCAAGTGCCCGGAGGAACAATATGGAGGTTCATTCGAATTCTTCAACAAGTGAGGCTGAACTTTGTGAACTGAAGGTGGTTCTTGATAAACTTGCGGCTCAAGGCATCACCATTACATTAGCCTTGCCGGCGTTAAAAATACCCAAATCAAAGTGAATAGTCTCCATCCATCTCTGGGGAGGTTGGCGGTGAAAAGGGATACTTAGACTTTGGTGGTCGGTGAAGATCTTGCGATTCCGAGAAGGTAATGTCGCCCTTTCTTTAGGCATGAATGACAGCACAAGCTCGGGTTGAACTGGGTAGTTCTCTTCGTGAGGCGCAATTGGAGGAAAGCAACCACTTTGCTCTTGCATTAGGACACCGCCTAATCCTTGGGAAGCGTCGCGATAAATTGGAAGTCCTTCTTAATTCGGGAGGAGCTACCGGGCGAAGTCAACTTGTCTTTGAGTGCTGGAAACTTTGACATTATCATCCATTGGAATTTGGCCCTTATACAGGTTAGTCGAGGCTGGCAATCTTGGAAAGTTCTCGGCGAATCGGGGCAATAGTGGCGAGACCGAAAACTTGACTTATCGTTCGGAGGGTCAATCGAGAATACCTGAACTCTTTCGGGGTTGGCCAATACCATCCTTGAAATGACATGCCCAAGATAGGTTACTTGAAGCCAAATTCCATTGGAGAACTTGGCATAGAGTTGATGCTCTCGTAGCTTTTCGGCAAAGGCGAAGATGTTCACATGTTCTTCTTCATTCTTGGAAAAATAGGATATCAGGATAAACCACGACGAACTTGTCGAGGTAATCCATGAATATATAGTTCATCGGGGAGAAGGTGGCTGGAGCATTGGTTAAGCGAAAGACATGCGGTGTACTCGTATGAACCATAACGAGTCTGGCGGTCTTGGGGATATCCTCCTCACGAACACGGATCTGGTGGTAACCCAACCTCAAGTCGAGTTTGAGAACAGGGAACCAGCCATTGATCATAAAGATCATTGATCCGGGAAAGGATACTTATTGAATGGTAGCTTGATTTATGGGGGGTAGTCTTGGACCAATCGGTTTGTCCCATCCTTCTTCTTGACAAAGAGAAGGTGCTCCCCAAGGAGAGCAACTTGGCGAATGAAACCACTTTGAAGAGATTTGTCGATTTCCTCCTTTAGCTCAAGGAGTTCATGGGCATCTTGTAGGGATTCGGCTATAGGAGTGGTGCCGGTTTCAAGTCGATGGCAATTACAGCTCTAGCGGGAATCCGGAAGTTCTTGGGAAGAGCGTCTTGGTGAAGCGCGGAATGTTTCAATCCCTCGA
>JAHIAM010019133.1:0-10540 GCA_021605205.1 Aegilops longissima
GATTCAAACTCGCCGTAACTTCGAAGACACCTGGGAAGCTTTATTCTGCGCCTGGAACTGGAGGAGGCGCGCAGAACTTCCTTGGCCATGAGGAAGAAATCACGGACTTCATGGAGATGGTCGGCGACACGAAGATGAAGCTTGCGCGATAGAGAAAAGATGGACTTGGGGGAGGACCTTTACAGGAGTGGAGATGAAGCACCCTCGTGAGCAATGATCGAGGATTTGAAGGGAGTACCACGAAGGAAACCCCAGAGGAGGCACCACGATGAAGATTTTGAGTCGACCACCATGTTATCTTTTACTTTTTAATCGATCAGTTAGGCCAATGTTTTCCTTCGATTAGTCATGAGCTTTTGTAATCGAGTTTGAACCATGTTTGAATGGAATGAATAAATGATTGGTGTGTTATGATTGTGCATTCATATGGGTAGTGTATTTCTCATAGACCATTGTTCTATTCTAATCTTCTCACCCTCCCAAAACACGGATGCCTCCAGGGCGTGACCTTTGGTTTCCGCGAAGACTCACCCGGCTGCTCAATGACGAGAATGCCTTGATGCAGCTCCTTATTCGAGAATCGAACAACACCTTAACAATCCACATCACCGCCACCACCTTGTGGACAACTTGACTCGATTTACGAGGTTGAATCCGCCGGTGTTCTCTAGTAGCACTTGAGCCAATTGTGGCTGATGATTGGCTCCATAAAGTCGGGAGAGAGCTAGTCACCGTTGGATGCCGATCTGAGAAGGTGCGCTTTGCGGCGCATCAATTGGATGGACCTGCAGCTTCTTGGTGGGAGAATTACACGCCACCTTTCCCATTGGTGCCATCACTTGGGACCAATTCCAGCGAACCTTCCCTTGCCTTGCTCATGTCTCATTTGGAGCCATGAGTGCGAAGAAGCGTGAGTTCATAACTTCGCCCGAGAGGCCGTCTTGTGTACGATGCGTGGATGAATCAGCAAGCTCGCTTCGCTATGCCCCGATGATGTGGCCTGAGATGCCGTAAGCGGGAGAAGTTCCTTGAGGACTCAATGATGAGCGAGCATGCAGCTTATGTGGCTACCTTCAACAACTACCGGGAGCTGGTAGACAAGGCCACCGATGCGGAAGGCAAGCAGCAACAGATGAGAAGCCGCATAGCGGAAGTACAGCCAGCGGAAGCACAACTCGGGAGCTCAGCGAAGCCCGCTATGCCGCGTACTCGGGAGGGCACCCCATCATAACCATGGAGGTCATAACCATGGAGGAAATGGGAACAACCGCAGCCGGGACAACAAGTCGGAGGCCATGGCAATGGCAATGGAAATGGTAATGGCAATCAGCACCGTTCTGCCCGGCTCGAAGGATCTGAGCCACATCACTGCTTCAAGTGCGGAAGGCAGGGCACTCGCCACCGACTGCCCGGAGGCCAAGCGAGAAGAATGGAAATGGCAATGGAGGCTCGGTGAAGAAGCCAAATCCGTTCCCTCGTGCTCGGGTGAACCACATCGGCGTGGAGGGCGTCTATGATCAGCCGGACACTTTGTGGTTGGTAAGTTTTATTGAATTCACGTTCAGTTTTGGTTCTCTTTGATTACGGTGCAGCGCATTCATTCATATCAAGGGTAGTTGTGGAAAAGTACGGATTCGCACTAGAACCCTTAGAAGCCCCTTGGCGTCGATTCGCGGGGAGGAGAAATGATGGCAGGTTTAAGCGTCTGCAACCCTCAACATCGGGAACCACAAATTTCCCGTGGAACTCATAGTGTTGGAAACTCAGACCTTGGATGTAATCCTAGGCATGGATTAGTTGTCAAAGTATGAAGGGAACATTGGTGTGCCCGCAAGTCTATTCTGCTCACCACCTCGGGCGAGAAGAGGATCAAATATGTAGCCGAGCACAGCCGGATGAATAATCGGTGCATTCCCTCACGGGTTTGTTAGGGAGGAAGTGCCGATGGTGCAAGAATTTCGATGTGTTTCGGAGGAATTACGAGAATGCCACCGGACGAGGGACATTGAATTTCTGATCGAGTTATTGCGGCACAGCCCAATATCCAAGAGACCTTATCGGATGCCACGAATGAGTTGAAGGAAATCAAGGATCAAATTAATGAGTTGTTGGAGAAAGGATATATTAGTCCAGCTCATCACCTTGGGGAGCCCAGTTCTTTTGGTAGAGAAGAAGGATGGGAGCTTGAGGATGGTTGTGGATTATCGTGCATTGAGCAGAAGTAACCATCAAGAACAAGTACCCCCTGCCGATGATCAATGACTTGTTTGATCAGCTTGTTGGAACCAAGGTATTCTCTAAGATCGATCTTGATCGAGGTATCATCGATTGAAGATCCGTGAAAAGGATATACCCAAAACAGCATTCACTACCGGTATTGTTTATATGAGTATACCGTCATGTCATTTGGATTGACTAATGCTCCTGCATACTTCATGAATTTGATGAACAAGGTGTTCATGGAATATCTGGACAAGTTTGTCGTGGTGTTCACGATGATATATTAATATTCTCAAGGCGAGGAAGAGCATAAGGAACATTTGCGTCTAGTTACGGAGAAACTTGAGAACATCGATTGTATGCCAAGTTCAGCAAATGTGAATTTTGGTTGAAGGAAGTTGGATTCCTCGGACATGTTATTTCAGGAGAAGGAATAGCAGTTGATCCCTAAGGTTGAATCGATCACCGATTGGCGATCACCCACCTCGGTCAAGGAGATCCGCGATTTTCTCGGACTCGCGAGGATATTATCGGAGGTTCATTGAGAACTTCTCAAAGATTGCCAAGCCCATGACTGAGTTGTTGAAGAAGGAAGCCAAGTATGTTTGGACGAGGAATGTGAAGCCAGTTTTCAAAATTGAAGAAAGCGGTTGGTCACAGCCAGTGTTGATTCTGCGGGACATACACAAGGAATACCAGGTTTATTGTGGCCTTCTCGTCAAGGACTCGGAGGTATTGATGCAGGAAGGTAAGGTTGTAGCTTATGCCTCCAGGACAGCTACTGACCTCATGAGATGAATTATGCCACACATGATTTGGAGTTAGCGGTGTAGTGCATGCACTCAAGACACAGAACATTTCCTCATCGGAAACCGTTGTGATGTCTACACAGATCATAAGAGTTTGAAATATATCTTCACCTTGAAGGAATTGAACCTCGAGGCGGAGGAGATGGCTAGAGTTGATAAAGGACTACGACATGAGATTGCATTACCACCCGGTAAAGCTAATGTTGTAGCAGATGCTTTGAGCCGTAAGAGTTATGTGAATACTCTCACAGCGGAGGATTACCCCAAGAGTTAGTCGATGACCTCGGAGATCTCCGGTGGAGATAGTTCGAAAGGATTTGTTGCAACTCTGGAAGTTCAGTCCACCTTGACCGAAAGGATTCGTGAAGCCGGGAAGTCGGACAAGGAAATTGATGAGATTAAGCAAAAGATGGAGGAAGGAAAAGCTAAAGGATTTCGTGAGGATAAACACGGGACTATATGGTTCGAGGATCGTATTTATGTGCCCAATGATCCTTGAGCTCAGGAAGCTAATTCTTCAGGAGGCTCATGATTCACCGTACTCGATTCATCCGGCAACACCAAGATGTACCTGGATTTGAAGCAAAGTTTACGGTGGGCAGGTATGAAGAAGGATATTGCGAGTGCGTAGCGATATCGATGTTTGCCAGCGTGTAAAGGCGAACATCGAAGCCAGCAGGGTTACTTCAACCTTTGCCAATTCCCGATTGGAAATGGGAGAAACTTGGTATGGACTTCTTCACGGGATTACCGGGACCCGTTCAGGTTATGATTCTATCTGGGTAGTAGTTGATCGTTTGACCAAGGTAGCTCACTTCATTCCGTGAAGACTACCTATACGATTGCCAAGTTGGCCAAGATATACATGACCAGGATCGTATGTCGCATGGAGTTAGAGGAAAATGCGTGTCGAGATAGAGGCATGTTTACCTCAAAGTTTTGGAAGCGGTTGCATGAAACTTTGGAGTGCGAGCTGGAATTTAGTACACTTTTCATCCATGAGACAGATGGACAGACCGAGAGAGTCAATCAGATTACGGAGGACATGTTGAGAGCTTGTGTGCTAGACTATGGGTCTAGCTGGGATGATAATTTGCCGTCGCGAGTTCTCATACAACAACAGTTATCAATCCGGTTTGAAGATGGCCCCTTCGAGCTCTATCACGGAAGGAGGTGCAGAACACCATTGCTGTGGGATAGTGTTGGAGATCGATCGCTTTTCGGTTCGATCTTATCAAGGATTCGAAGAAAGTCAAGCTGATTCGAGACAGGCTCAAGATAGCACAGTCAAGACAGAAGAGTTATGCTTAGCGATAGCGCAAGGAGGTGACTTACGAAGTGGGAGACCGAGCATATCTTCGTGTGTCTCCCTTACATGGGATCAAGAGGTTTGGTGTCAAGGAAAGTTAGCACCCGATTCATTGGCCCTACAAAATCCTCGAGCGCCGTGGAGAAGTTGCATACAAGTTGGAATTGCCGGAAGGATTGTCCGGAGTTCATGATGTCTTCCACGTTTCCCAGCTAAAGAAGTGCCATGCCGACATGGCCGATGTTCCGTTGAGAGACACCGTGCCCCTAGAGGCCATACAGCTTGACAGTGATTTGACTTACAAGGAGAAACCCGTCCGAATTCTTGAGACTGCAAGCAGAGTCACCCGCAGCAAGGTCATCAAATTTTGCAAGGTCTTGTGGAGTCACCACGAGGAAGAAGCCACACAGGAGCGAAGAAGATCTTCTTGAGACCATCCGCACCTATTTGCTAGCCAACCCGAATCTCGAGGCGAGATTCATCTTAAAATGGGTAGGTTTGTAACATCCCAAATTTCCTATTTGGAATGTTTTACAATTATAGATAAGCATCCTATGCATCTGTCTGAATTTGAATGCCATTTGAAGCTTGAGAGATTTTGAGTTTTGAATTTGAATTTCAAACTTTGGCATGTGGGAATCATTTCAAAAACTAAGCTGATAAATACTTGATCAAAAGTATGAGAAGACAAACATGACACTCCAAAATATCAGAGGAAACATTGCCAAAAGTTTTGGAATTCAAATCTGAAATTTATTTGAATTTGAAAAAATAGATTTTATGAAGTTTGGATTTTGCCTTTGGAAAAATGTTCAAATGAAAGGAATATTCCCTGATCATTTTGGTATATATATACCCTATATAAAATAATTATAGATATGGTTTTATTTTTGTTTTGTTTTATTGAAAAAATAAAGAAAAACCCCCTCGGGCGCCCGGCCGAACCACTCAGGCCCGGCCCGGCCCGCCCCCCCTTGCAGCCCAGCGGGCCCAGCCGGCGCCGGCCCAGCTGGGCAGCCAGCTCGCCTCCCCTCGCCCGGCCCGAAGCGCTAGGCCTCGGCCACCCGACCCCCCCTCGCCCTCTCTCTCTCCGTGACCCGTGGGACCGCCCCTCTTCTTCCCCCCCTGCCACGCCTCGACCTCATGGGAGATCGGCCGGATCCCGAAGGATCCGGGATCCCCGATCGCCCGATCCCCTTGAGCGAGCCCGACCCCAGGCTATAAGGCCGAGCTCGCCGCACCCATTCCCCCACGAGACCCGCCGCACCCTCTCCCTCCGTTTGCGCTCGCGGAGGCAAGCCCTCCCGCCGCCATTATCGCCCGCAAGCGCCCTAGCCCCGACCAACCCCAACACCACGAACCCCTCCCGACCTCGTCGCATCTCTGACGACGACCGCGAAGCTTCGCCGGCCTTGACGCATGACGCACTCTACTCTGCCGCCGCCCGCCGTCGCCGGTCAGTAAGCCCGGCATCCCCTCCCCGTCCAGATCTTAGATCGGCGGCCCCGATCAAGCCCCAGAAATAGGTTTTATTATAAAACCGGCCGGTTCAATCGGTTTAGTATTAAGTTGGTTTTTATTTTAGGCCGGTTCGTTTTAGTTAACCCTAGGGCCCGTTTAGACTAAGTTCGCCTAGTGCACAGTATAGGCCCATTAGGCCTTTTCTTTTATTTTGATTTTCTGTTTTAGCGATTAGTTTCTTTTTCAAAAATGTATATCTTTTATTCTGTTTAATATTTTAGATGATTCTTTTTTGTTGGATTGCAAATTTTATGTAGTTTCTGTAGAATATATATTTAGCTATGTTAAAAATAATTAAAATTGCTTTATTTTAGTTTTGGTCAGAATAGTAAATCTGCTATAACTTTAGTTAGAAAAATTATTTTTGCATGATTCTTTTGTCACCACTTTATTTTGACATTGCCAAACCCTAGAAATTAACTTGGGTATTTTAGGATTAATAAATAATTAGTTTTAGACAGAATCCTATTAAACCTAATTAATTAACTAGTTCCGTTTTCCTATTAAATTAATTAGTAAATTAATTTATTTTTAACTTGTGATTAGTTATTCTAGGTTAGTTTCTGTCATTCTAGTAGATGAACTTTTATTTATAATTAATAAAAGTTTTAAATTATTTTCTTAATAGAAATTGGATTAGGCCTAAAATGAGTTTTATAATAGCTTTTAATTAATTCTTTTTGCTCCTAGTTGCTTAGAGAAACCTTTTCTGTTAAGTTAACTTAAAATCATGATTAGGTTATATTAAGGAATTTTTGTTATAAAAAAACTATTTTTGTTATTGTTTGGAGTAGGGAAAAACTTTGAATTGGTTTCTTTGAGCTTTTCTTTTTGGATTTGGTTTTGATTGTTTTGTTGTGTTATGTTACTTTTGTTATGTTGTGTGATCCTATTGCTTTGTGCTTATTGTGTTATTGTTTGTCTCGGTAGAGTTTCGGTCTGAAGCTTGCTACTCGACTCTTTAGCTTCGAGGATCATCAACAAGGCAAGTCTTGATCATGTTATATCTATACCTATGTTTTGTGCATTAGTAGTTGTCACCACCCCACCATGCATGCAGTAGTGAAATCTTGAAGTCATTAAACTTGAGTAGTATCATGTGGTAGGATGAACCAATCCTTGTTACCATGACCGGGGACGTAGTAGTTACTTTGCTATGCTTTCGTGAGCGGGTTTTGGGTATGAGTGATATTCATAAGCAAGATGTGAGAGTCAATGATGATGACAACCCCATGAACTACAATGATCAAGATGGACTTGGAAAATCACTCTTTGGGTGGAGGGCGGTTGGCGGGCACCTGGAGCACCAGTGGTGGCGGGATGCATGGAGAAGCGCCATGACATCCTGCGAGCTTCACCCAGCCACGAAGAGAAGGATGGATGCCCCATGACGGAAGCTTACGTGCAGCCGCAAGCCATTATGGGCTCTGGCTGGGTTGACCCTAATAGTAGTAATGGCTGGCTGGGCGGTACTCACAGTAGGCGAGCGGTAGGATTGGATGGAGTGCCGGCGGTGGCGGAAGAACTCTTTGGAAGACCCTGTTTCATTAGTCCGTCTTCAAACACCATGAAGTCGAAGACTTTAAAGGAGGAATGATTCTTGCGGGAAAGTCGCAACCCTCTGCAGAGTTAAAGATCTAATCGATTAGCCGTGTCCCGATTCGGACATTTGAGCCTCTGGAACTTGGAAGTATTCGGATATCTCAACACCAAAACTAATGAATTAATTTGAGGGTATATGACTTAATAATTTGGGAGCGAGATATTGGTTGGCGGAACCATCTCAATAACTACCAACAATTGTAGTAATTTGCAAGCAAGTCCTTTGTAGTAGGGTAAAATTTGCTTTTACAAAATGATGAAACTTAGAGCTCCACACCAAAAATGCATATAGTGTTAGTAACTTTATTATTGTTATTCTTCATGACTTGCCGACTTATTCCAAAAGCTGACCTACATGGCTACAGCGTATTATGTTGCGGAGATATATTCGATCGGGGTGAGGCTACGCTCGCGCTTAGCGATTGCCCTTTGGAGTCGGATGGACTCGCTTATCTTGACGCTTCCGCAGCATTAGTATTTTATTTCTCATGAGTTGGCCTTGAGCGAATTTATTCTCTTGTAATAAAGACTCTATATGAGAATCGTTTAATGATATTCAGGTGTGATTGAACTTTGATTACTTTATCGATGTCTTGTGAGTACCGGCATGATCTTGGGATGATGCAGACACACAGATTTGACCGATTTTGGGTCGGTCGCTACATTTCACGTGGCTGCTACGGGCTGAGCAAGAACCGTTCTTACCTACGCATCAAAACCACAGCGATAGTTTGTCAAGTTGGTGTTGTTTTAACCTTCGCAAAGGACGGGCGTAGCACTTTTCAGTTCAACTAAAGTGAGAGAGCAGACACCGCGGTCACCTTTAAGCAGCGAGTGCTCGGGCGGTGAAACCAGTCTCGGCGTAAGCGTCGCATAATGTCGGTCCGGGCGCTTCATCTCACAATACCGCTGAACCATAGTATGACATGCTGGTAAGCAGTATGACTTATATCGCCCACAACTCACTTGTGTTCTACTCGTGCATATGACATCAGCGCATAAAACCAGGCTCGGATGCCCTTTGTTGGGGAGCGTAGTAATTTCAAAAATTTCCTCGAACCGCAAGACCATGGTGATGGCATAGCGAGAGGGAAATGTCGTCCACGTACCCTCGTGAACCGGCGAGGCGTTATAACAGCGGTTGATGTAGTCGTCGTCTTCACGATCCGACCGATCCAAGCACGAGCGTCGGCACCTCCGAGTTCGCACCGTTCAGCTCGATGGCGATCCCGGACTCGATCCAGCAAAGTGTCGGGGATGAGTTCCGTCAACCGACGGCGTGGTAGCGATGTTGATGCTCCACCGGCGCGGGGCTTCGCCTAAGCTCATGACGATATGACTTCTCCGGCGCGGGCTTCGCCTAAGCTCTCTGACGGTATGACGAAGTGGAATATGGTGGAAGGGCACGCTGCAGCTGAGAAACGATCCGTAGATCAACTTGTGTGTTCTAGGGTGCCCCCTGCCCCGATATAAAAGAGCCAAGGGGAGGGCTGGCCGGCCAGAGGGGCGCCGGAGTCCTACTCCTCAGGGGTAGGATTCCCCTCAATCCTAGTTGGATTAGGATTCCCGGAGAAAGAGAGAGGGGCGGCCCACCTTTCCTAGTCCTAATAGGACTAGGGAAGGCGCGACCACCTAGGGCTGGCCCTTTCTCCTTTCCACCAAGGCCCACTATGGCCCATGTAGTTCCGGGGGTTCGGTAACCTCCGGTACTCGGTAAATTCGATTTCACTCGGAACACTTCCGATGTCAAATGTAGGCTTCAATATATCAATCTTTATGTCTCGACCATTTGAGACTCCTCGTCATGTCCGTGATCACATCCGGGACTTGAACAACCTTGGTGCATCAATACTTATAAACTCATAATGAGCTGTCATCGAAGCGTTAAGCGTGCGGACCCTACGGGTTCGAGAACTATGTAGACATGACCTAGAACCATTCTCGGTCAATAACCAATAGCGGAACCTGGATGCCCATATTGGTTCCTACATATTCTCTGAAGATCTTTATCGGTCAAACCGCATAACGACATCGTTGTTCCCTTTGTCATCGGTATGTTACCTACCGAGATTGATCGTCGGTATCAATACCTAGTTCAATCTCGTTACGGTAAATCTCTTTACTCGTTCCGTAATACATCATCTCACAACTAACTCATTAGTTGTAATGCTTACAAGGCTTAAGTGATGTGTATCACCGAGAAGGCCTAGAGATACCTCTCCAGACAATCGGAGTGACAAAACCTAATCTCGAAATCGCCAACCCAACAAGTACCTTTGGAGACACCTGTAGTACTCCTTTATAATCACCCGATTCGTTGTGACGTTTGGTAGTACCAAAGTGTTCCTCCGGTAAACAGGAGTTGCATAATCTCATAGTTACGAGGAACATGTATGGGTCATGAAGAAACATTAGCAACATACTAAGCGATCAAGTGCTAAGCTAACGGAATGGGTCATGTCAATCACGTCATTCTCCTAATGATGTGATCCCATTAATCAAATGACAACACATGTCTATGGTTAGGAAACATAACCATCTTGATTAATGAGCTAGTCTTGTAGAGGCATACTAGTGACTATACATTTGTCTATGTATTCACACATGTATTATGTTTCCGGTTAATACAATTCTAGCATGAATAATAAACATTTATCATGGTATAAGGAAATAAATAATAACTTTATTATTGCATCTAGGGCATATTTCCTTCAAAATGATACATAGGTCATAGCCACAGCTCACTATACTCGCACTTCATCCTTCACTTGTTGGATATGAATATGTTTCTTTCGATTATCATGATAAGCTCGGCGGTGATATTTCTGACCACTTTCTTAATTTGATCGTCACAGCCCTTTCGCCGATGGTATTATTGCTAGCCCCACCAACTGTTTAACTACTGAAATCTCCTTTATCTGCACTATCTCATCATTGCGGGACCGATTCCAGAAGCGGACTGCTCGGGTATTACATTCAAGAGCAGCCACATGCAGTGATTCTTCTCGGGTGTCTGATCCTATCAATCGAACATATTGAGTCCAGTCCTATGGCAAAATTTGCTTCTCTTGCTTGAATT